>CALSBV010012214.1:193667-227639 GCA_943590825.1 Bovichtus diacanthus | reverse complement strand
TATATATATATTTTTATATATATATTTTTATATATATATATATTTTTATATATATTTTTATATATATTTTTATATATATAAAAAAGGGAAATAACTGCAATATTTAAGAATTAAAGAATAAAATTAAATTAAAAATATTTACTTTTTCAGTATAAAAGCGTGAGTCTGCTGTCTGTATCTCACAGGAAGGAGCTCAAACTGAACTGTGCAATTCCATAAAAAAACCGTAGTTACTTGTCGGCCTATTACTATTTATGATATTTTATTTTTGAGTCTCTTAAGGTCTCATGTCTTAACAAACACTTAACCTCTGTTATGAAATGTGCAATAAATTTGCATTTTCTGACCTAATCTATCCCCCCTCCCCCCCAGGCCCTGCAATACCCCAGACCACTCTTCACAGACTAAGTGAGATGAACAGTAAGTACTCTGGCACTGAAAAGCTGAACCAATTTACTATTTAGACTCTTTCACTCAGTTGCATCAGGTATACTTATTCATTATGTTGATGTAGAAGCAGATTTTCTGAGTGAGAATGTGTCTGAAAAGTGCATCAATTCGATCGACACGTTTTTAGAGATTAAGTGAAATCTAAAATCAGGTGTCGAGAAGAGGTTCACTTCTGACTGTGAAAAACAGGATGTAGTAAAGGCACTCCGGGGATAAACGTTCCTCCACTCTTACCGTTTGATATTGATTTGACAACATGTTGTTGTGCTGTTTCCTGACCTGCTTACTCTACACGTGTTTGACATTTAATTAATAATGGACGTCTGATCATTTTCCCAGTTTAGAGCCGTGCAGGTAATGACACAAATGTGTTGTCGAGGGTTTTGTCTTGTTGTCGTACGTGTTGCAGCTCTTGAGTTTTCGTCTAACTTCTTGTCCCGTCTTCGAACAGAGCACAGGACCGTGGCGGTGAACACGGTATTAAGACGAGCACTGATGAACAGGACGATGCCCAAGTGGGAAAGAAGAATTGTACAAATCAACAACTTTGGTATGACATTGCAATCATCTTTAACTATGTGCAAGACTTTAGTATGTCTGTGCTCATGAGTTGTTCTTCTCTAACCCGATGTCTGTCACCATCTTACAAGGAGGTAAGGTAACTGGGAGGACCCAACGCAGATAACAGACGGTCGTTCAACAAAAAGAGAACTTCATTATAAAAAAACTTACAAAAAACAACAAACAAACAGGCAAAAACTGAAAACACGAACCAGGCTGGAACAGGGAAACACAGGGAAATAAGACATGGGAGTCAAAGACAACAAACCAACGAGGAACAATGAAACAAGACAGGAATAAATACACACACACACACTAATGACAGACGAGACACAGCTGAGAGGGCAGGTAACGACACAAGGGTGGCAGGGTGATTACAGAGACAGGAAGTCAGACTAAACAAGACACAAGGGGAAAGCACTCTACAAAATAAAACAGGAAGTGAGGAAAACACAAAGACCATGACAATGTCGTCATCATTGCCACCACTATTGCCATGTTTGTAACATTTTTCTTCTTCGCCTTCTCTTCTTGCTCACTTAAAGAGTTTAGCTTAATGTTCAGTGTCGCAAGCCTTCATATAAAGTGCACTGTGTGTCCATGAACTGATGAATATGGGTCACTCAGAGAGATCAGGCCATGCAGGTAGTAACTCACTGCAAATTCATCTTTAGATCTTTTCCTCACCCCCAATCTTATTTTTTGGTCAAATGACTCATCACAGGCATATTCCTGCTTGTTCAGTGCCGCATTTGATGAATAGACCATGACATAGTGATTACTATTACTCAATAAAATAAAAAATAAAAATTGTACTTTGCACTTGCTTGGCTTATTTGAAGCTATTGTTCTACACTTGTATGATTTCACCTATTTGAAGGTGATGTACTTGAAAGATTCTCGCTGTTTAGAGTCGTATCCTCAGGATTGTTTGCACTTATTGTGAGTCGCTTTGGACAAAAGCATCTGCTAAATGAAGTGTAATGTAATTACTAAACTAAAGAAATATGGATTTAGCAGTACGCCACTTGGATGGTCAGCTATCTGAGTAATATTTATTGTACACATTTTCTCGCAGAGAATCTTTTTTTAATGGGACCGAGTGTCAACATTTACCGACTAACACTAAATGGCAACAGTTCTAAACCTTGATAACGACCCCTTCATTTTCATGGCAGTGTCCGGAGTACGCAGCCTCATCTGTCAGTGTCAGGGTTGACGGTGGAGCAGGTCTAGAAGACGAACTGACTTGGTGTGGCGTTGGATGGACAATTGTCCGGGTCTGAGCATGTTGACGTCCTTGTGACTAAGAAAGGAAGAGCCATGCTGTAGCAATGATTAGAAAACACTCCACTTCTTTGACATCCTCTATTAACTGTCAAGTATTACAGTCCTTGGATCGGTTGTCACCTGCATTACTGTCCAGTCATAAGGTCAACAGCAGCAAAGAAAGACATCCATAGACTACAATTATCCGTTGCCAGGTTGGCACTCCACCACTCAACATGAGCAAATACGGCACGAATGGACACCCGCCTGTCCTGGTTCTCGGTTTGAATTAAGTTCAAATATAGCCTCCTCTGGGGTTTTTCAGAAATGTAGTATTTAATCAGACTCCTGAATAGTTCTTAGACCAAGTACAAAACACAAGGCACACACCATCACTGCGGGAATGCAAGCTCAGGTCACTCGATAACCTCCATGCACAGGAACAAAGCTCCTCAAACAGCAGTCATCTGCGGTTCAGTGAGGCTGAGCGCCTGCTCGCATCACGTAGATGCCTGACAAACATGTCATTGAAAAACGAGTGAAGGAAACAGCTCATGCCACCGAGCAAACGACTGGAACGTCAGTGCGTTTGTAGCCTTCTTTGAAGACGTTACGAACGAAATGATCACATTGTAATGTGTATATATATATATATATATATATTTGTACACTGTTTTGCACTGATAATGTACATCTAAATATGTGACTGTATTGGCTGTGCTATTTGAACTGTATGTTTCATGTCGTATATTATGTGTATTGTGTCTGTACCCCAGGAAGACGAGCGGTTGTGTATCAGCTAATGGGAATCCAATTATTAGACTGAACTAATCTAAACAATAGGACCAACGATGGGGTACAGTACACTTTGAACTGAGCCAACAGCCAATCTCCTGTCACAGTGACACTTTCCAGGCTCACGTGTAGAGAAACAACAATGAACAACTAGAAACACAGTTATGTGTATACATGGCCAAAGATATCAACATTCTCCGGGAGAAATGTTTCTCTACTCCAGATTGTGAAAAGTGGATTCATGATCCTTGTCATCATGTTGTAAAAGAAACAGTTAATGCAGTCAGCCAAACGGTAGCCTGTTCACTTCAGTGCATGTAGAGGCCCTGCTGATGACAGTAGTGCTCGTTCATTCTTTATCATGAATGTATTATACAATGGAAAACTCTTAGAGAGATCATGTCTGACCGGGTCAAATTGATCACTATAGGCAGGTGTTTATTATAACCGATTTGAGTTTCTTTTTCTTTATTTGTCATGCAGATTACCAGCTACTTGACATTTGCATATTTATTACATAAATATCAAGTAATAAAATGGACAGCTTCGCTATTTACTGAATTTTGATTCTAAAGCATTATAAAATTACTTTACCAATGAAATGGCTGTACTGTGTGTACTTAAAATACACTACAATACAGTACAGTACTGTAAAATAAAATATATTTTACTGTAGTTCCTATTAGAATTAGGTTACAGCCTAAAACCATTTTGTGCTGTTTAGAAATACATTAATGTCAGTATTGCAGTGAGGCTCCTCAGCCACAGCTTGCCGGTGGTTTTAGAACATTTCTACATTTTTAACATCCTGAAAATAAACTGTAGGCTATCAATGCGTAGTACAAAGATAAAATACGACATACATTTTTTCCCCCTATGTCGTCATGTATGAAAATTACCCAAAATAAACCCTGTAAGTGGACTTCTTGATTACAATAAGCAAAATATATAAACCGGATTTGTATGGAATGATTCTGTCCCAAGCTTTTGGATCCATATATGTGATCACTATAAGCGGCTAAATTAGTGCAAATGACACTATTAAAATCATGAAATTCTGTTTTGCAGCACTTCGTCTGGAGTTAATTGTCCCAGTAGCTTTGGATGAAACAAAGGAGCACCCACTTCTACTGATTATGTATGTAATTTTATTTTTAAATACGTTGTTAAACACTGCAGCTTCATTCACATTCAATAATGTATTAAATGAAGAAGCTAATAAACAAATGCTAAAATTAAGCTTGAAGTTTATGCCTTAAATCAGAGGTTCCCAACCTGTGGGTCGGGAATCCAACTAGGGATTGCAAGATACATTTGAAGGGTCGTGTGATGATAATATAGATCATACACATTTTTGTGAGTCTTCCCGCTAATCTTTACTTTTTTCCTGTAAACTTCTTCTTAAGGACTCTAAAAAGCATTCAAATAACACAAGGAAAACAATCAGCATATAGGGGGTCTGCAAGTAGCCACAGTTTTGTTTTAAAGGGTGTCACTGCCTAAAAGGTTGGGAACCACTGTTTTCACATGAAGCACCATGTTTTTTTTATTGCTTCTTGGTTTATTATGTAATGCTTGGGCTTCTGAATGAACTCATACTGTCCTTTCACAGTGACAGCGCCCCCGGTGGCCAGGAAGTGAGCGACCGCTTCTCTCTCGGCTGGGACTCCGTGCTGGTCAGCTCGGACGGCGTCATTGTGGCTCGTCTGGACGGCCGGGGCAGCGGCTTCCAGGGTTTGAGGATCCTGCACGAGGTTCACCAGAGACTGGGGACTGTTGATGTCCAGGACCAGATCACAGCCCTGGAGTAGGCTCTTCTTTTCCGTGTCCTGTGAAAATGATAAAAAAGTCAATGTTACTGTTTTGGGTCTTAGTTGACCTATTATTTTTGTTTTTTAGGATTTATAAAAGCTTCTGAATGGACACTGTGTACATTAACTGTAGCAAAAAAGGCAGAATAGGCCCGTTTGTGGTAACTACATATTGTGACGTTGCTGGAACATCCATGAAGGACGTCCAGCTGACGGGCAGGTAACTCTCCAGACATCTGTACAACTTCAATTTTGAAATAATTTTTTAATCATAACGGGACGTCTTGAGTTGATGTTCGAACAACGGTCATTCAGCGTCTCAATGTTTGTCTGGGACTCACTCAGGCTGCCAAAGCTAACTTTGCTATGATACAGCTGAATCAATCTTTTACTGTGTAGTCTTATACAGAAGGGATCACTTCATGTTCGCTGTAGTTAACTCGCTCTAAATTTCCAGGCACCTGGTCAGACTGCCATATATCGATGGTAACAGAGTTGGAGTTTACGGAAAGGTAAGTTGTTCTCTGTATCTAATAAATAAATAACCACGTATAAACGTGTAATGTTTTGTAGCCAACATTCTCTTCTGTTTGTTGCAGGCGTACGGAGGATTTATGTCCTCTCTCCTGCTCCTCTCCTACAGCTCCATGTTCCAGTGTGGCATCGCTGTCGCTCCCATAACAAACTGGAGACTCTATGGTAAGATACAGCGATGGAATATCATACATCCTTACAATATCACAATGATCTGAACTTGTGGCTTATCTCAAATGCGACAAGGCAGCCTGGTCTCCTAAAAAAATGATGTTTCCCATACGACGAACCCGCATTGTCGATTAGCTTTTCTCCAGGATACGGTTTATTTATGTGTCAAAAAATGTGTGTCTAACTTGTGTGATGGATGGATGATGGATGAATGGGACAACCCAACACAGGACTTTCACTCCGTCCAAACGAAAAGTCCACGTTACTTAAATAACGTAACAGACAGACTCATTTTAAGCTAATCCTTCATCTTTTACTAAACATAACCGAGTAGTTTCGTTGTGTTTTTATTTCAATTCACGATGTTAACCACGTGGAAAGAAACTGCGACCGTAATCCGAGAGACATTACATTTTCCTCAAAACGTAACTGACAATGCAGTTTAGTTGTATACTGTAGGAACTTAATATTGTAGGAGACAGTGCAAAGACATTCAAACAGCCCGTCAACCCAATCACTCCATATTTGGTCATCAATGCTGACACGTTCTCATTATCAGACCCAAGCTACTGTATATGTCGTTTTAATGGGATTTGATTTACAAAACTAAACAGCTGATGCAGTGAATCAGAATACTAATAAATCGTGTAGCAACATTAATCATCAGTGGCATATTCCATTTGTCACAGTGTCCAATGTTATGTGAAGAAGCAATATTGAAAGGCATATGAAGTGTTATCATGAATGACGATATAGTGAGTGTGTTAAAACAGCAATTCTGTCCATACTTCATCTTCATTCTAATCCATATCTGTCCATATCTCTGTCTCCTCTTCATAAAGGCTCAGCCTACACTGAGAAATACTTTGGCTTCCCAGCAAAGGAGGATCACAAATACCAAGTACGAACGTGCTACTATTTTCACAACAGCATAAGTGGTTCATGCAGAGTAAACGACGAGAACACTTTCATTCATTCTCCTCTCAGTTTGAATGGAAAGTGTTCAGGGCTCGCTCAGTGTCCTGTCCCGTGCTGAATGCAAACGAGACTGATGGGAAACTGTTTATTATAGTGTTCAACAATGTAAATGAGACACAAGGAGCCGGCATTATTTGTGCGACCGTCACGAAGCGGGAGGTCTCGAGAGGAAGTTTCCAAGCACACCTGGTACTCTTCATTCATTCGAGGGGCATCGTGCGGAGAGGAAGTGGCTGTGTGAAGTGGAATCCGAACATCGGAGAGAGAGTGTGTGATCAGTCTCCCCTCAGCCAGTCACATTGCCTGTGTCATACCTCTGGAGCGGTTAAATATGGCTCCACTGGAGAGACGGCTTCTCCAGGTGATAACAGGTTACTGCCGTCTGGTCCGTAGAGTGGAGAGATCTGAACACAGCCACCTCGTCTCCGCGGCTAACGAACCGTGGTGCCTTTTTAGAGTTGAGGTCACGCATGTGGAGAGAGAGAAAGTCCGGTCGTGTCGTTCCCCCCCGAGTGGTGCTGGTTGTATCTCGCAACACAGTGATCAGAATACACAATGGTGGTCACACGCAGTCGCCTGATGATACCACACGAAGCAAATATTATAGGATAGAAATAAGTCAAAGTAACAGAGGTAACAATTTATTATAACATCGTTAATGTCACAATATGAATGGATTGTTAATTAAACTGCAGGTAATAGTGATTTTACTGTTAACTAACAATGCAATGAAAATGAACAGTGTTTACTAATTATCAGTAAAGCTATAATTAGCACATTATGAATAACATTTGATATACTTGTATTCAGTATTTGTTAATTATTACCAAATTATTTGTAAAACCTCTATAAACATTACATAGATAGATGGACCAGATATTTGTAACACTTTGTTAATAGTTGCTTTGTAAACCGACTACACGGGTGTCACGATGTACATTAATCATGGCCGCATCCCATTTCCCGTACGTTTGCCAACTTCAGGGCCCAGGTGGTGCACATGCTGCTCCACTGGCATGTCCTCATGCACCCGAGACACCGGTGATGTCATTAATTACACCTTTGCTCTTTCTGCTATGAAAACGGTATCTTCCAATTACAATGATTTTTTATTATTATTTTTTGTTTTATTGTTACAGTGCAAGATTTCAAAGAGTGAGAGACTTTGATTACCTTCTTTTCCATAGCAACAGCGGCTGAGGCTCATGGTTATTGTCATATTAGGGGCCATCTGCTATTCCAAACTGGAAGAAAAAAAAAAAAAGAGTATTTCTCTGAAACAGTGTTGATGTTGAACCTATAGAATCATTACGTTCTCATAGATACTCCTGAATTTATATTTCAGCAAACATTTGTGGTATCCTTAAAGAAAATAGGATGTGGGAATTTATGGTTTGCAAATATTTTGTTACTTGTTTGAAAGATTTACCAAAATACAAGCTGCGTAACACAGCGCCAGCACCAGACATGGTTTCAGAGATGTCTGTTCTTATTTTAATGTTCTAAAACCTCTAAAAACTGTCGGCTGTACAGTCATTTCCCTGCGTTGTCGGTTGCGTCACTTTAGTCTACATCACTTTTACTTGTGGGACTGTTCAAAGATGTGATTTTCCTTTTTCTTACCTAATGTTCCTTGTTCATTCATTACACGTAAGAGCATAAATTGAAGTGAACCTTTTCTTACTGTGTTGTTCTTGTAATGTTGTTTAGATGATGTTACAGCTGTTGCTGTATCTTTCTGTGGAGGTTCACTTTACGTTTCACTGTCTCCGGCAGATTTCCAGTCTTCTCAGTAACATCACAACACCGAGTCCTCTGAATTTTCTTATCATCCATGGCACGGCAGATGGTAAGTATAGGCACAGGCGCAATAAAGCAAGATTTGTGGATTTATCTTCAGGTTTACCGGCAGGATAACTCCAGTATTGGTCTTGAGTTATTTGGTGACATTCCATGTGTGTCCCGCATCCTCTTAAAATAGTTTTCTTGGCCTTAGCCACTGTATTGGACTTTTTCAAAATACACTGTACATAATATTTTGATTTACCTGCTATTTCTGCTCTTGAGAATGTGAAGTAGGATCTCTTACATGCAGAAACATGTTTGTGTACAATAATCATCTTTCTGTGCATTGGTCGGTTGAATGTAGAAAACCTCATTATTGACTTGTTCTTGGCGCTAACTGGCCGCGAATACATTTCTGGTCTATACAACATGTGACATTGCATGTGAGGAATTGACTTATTACAAAATGTCATCGCTGGGCACATGTTTGGGCACTATTCAGTTTCAGCTCCCAACTGTGGCAGTGTAATGTCCTACGTGGCTGTCGTGTTGGGCTGGGATGGATTCTTATTCAAGTTATCTGTTCTTTTTTTCAGCCACAGTTCATTTCCAGCATTCTGCTGAGTTGGTCAAACTGCTGTCTGCGTCGAATGTTAACTACACTCTCCAGGTGACTGCTGCCATTCTTCTGTGAGGGACGGTTCACTTCATTTTACCAACCAGAGGAGACCCTGATATTGTGCTTTTGGGTTTTGTACGGTTCAGACTGATTTATTCAGGCAGTTCTTGTACAGACAACACTTAACATTTGAGACTTTTGGCTTCTATTAAATGTTTGCATGGATAAAAACAAGCTTATATTTCTAGAGCTTGGTAATCAAAAAAGTTGTTTTCTTTTTTACTAAAGCTCAAGTCTTGCATTGGCATTTCAACATATAGCGGCCCTAGTGCTGACCTCAGTCTGAGTTAGATGTGAAGATCAATAGCACTCTCGTGTTTGTACGGTAGATACAGTATATGGTTGGAGCCTGCAGCCAGTTCGCTTAACTTCGCTTAAGAAGCAGTCGCTAAGACTATTTTGGCATTTTTCCCGCCGGTAAATCGTTTGGTTTTTTTTGGACGTCGCAAGTTCTCAGACGAACACAAGGACCACGGCAGTGAAGGACAACACCGTGGTACTGACCTTTGAATCCCAAAGTAGCCCCGCCCTGAAGCACACCCTGCCATATCCACCATTTTCATTTACAATCAATTAGAAATCATTTACATCCAAAGTAAATGAATGACACTTTTCTATTTCCCGCTGCCTAGATTTACCCGGATGAAGGACACAATATCGCCTCCACCAAGAGCCGACACTACATGCTGAACTCAGTGCTCACCTTCTTCAAGCGCTGCTTTGAAGAGAAGCAGGTTGCCGTCCCTGAGACATCCAAAGAGCATGAGTAGCCTGTAGAACGTCCACGCGGTGAGACCGTTTGATGAGGAGCGGAGCAGCGAACGCTTTCCGTGAGAACGAAGAAAAAAAAGCAATCCCAAAGCGTTAGTGTGTAAGATACGTAGCATTACGTCAGCTCAATCAGCCAGCGTAATCATTTCAGGGTTGTGCTGATTAAGTTACGGAATTGAAAAAGATGGTTGTATTGTCACTGTATTCTAATGCTTTAGATTATACTTATTGTTTGTAATGTTTGTATCATGTACTGAGTACAAATGTCAGGGAATCAAAGAAACTTGTATTTTTCCATTTTTAGAGTATACTTTTTGCTGACTGCTGTATTCTACTGTGAATATTTGTATTTAGTGCAAACAAAGCAACTTAACTCTGGAGATTATATCACAAAACTATTTTTGCAGGTGCCTTTATCTCATTGCAGTCGTCACAATTTTCCCATCATGTCTAATTAGATGAAGCAGATTAAATATTGTCGGCACTGATTACCGGAGCATCTGCATATGCAGTAGTGATTGATTGATTCCTCATAACACTGAAAAACAATCTCCCTATGGTGGTTTTAATCACGTTCAGGTAACCATTTTGTTAAAGCTTTGCTCCATTGGGACTGGATTTAATTTCTCTTGTGTATGGTGGGTGATTTCAACAACATATGCGTTGGTCAGTGATAGATATCATTAATATTTACCTGCAGTTTTTCAGTGAACTTGCCGGCCCTCGTGTCATTTTCTAGCCCAATTTTTCCACGGGAAGAACTGCTTGAGCTTTTACTCTATTTATTCTTTCATCAGCTCAGAGTGAAATTCAAATTTTGTGTGAAAATATAGAAAACATTTTTATTTTATTTTTTGCTGGATCGAATAAATAGAAGCATGCTAACACCAACACACAGGCCTATTTAAGAACCAATGTGATGAGACAAAGAAGTAGAAGAGCACTCGGAGAGCGCCCGTTGGCCCATGCGACGACCGTTCACAAAGTTCAATGAAATCAGACACTTTTTCTATAATCCTGCTGACAAACCGACTAACACACACACCAGATGGCTTTCATCTCCTCCAAATGTGCTGTAATGTCAGCTAGAGGTAGACGTATTTTTATTTTGAGCCCTGTTGTGTTTTTTCAAATTGGCAATTAAATGTATGTTGATTTAGCCTTTAGCAGTTCCTTGTTGCAATGTACCCACGGACGCACAGAGAACCGGCAATGGATTGTTGACTACTGAAGACAACTTCACTTACAAGTTCTGAAGCGCCCTTTTTTCTATGATTTCTGAGCAGATATTCTAAGCAGACGTTTATTCCCAATGGACAGTGAGTTGTGATTCACGAGTACATTTTTTTGTCTCAAATTCCCTGGACGCAGCATATTTGCCTCCCCTTCAAGTCTCCCGGGCCTCCCTGGGGAGGCGTTTGACTTTCACCTCGTCCTGCTTTATGTCCATGTCTATTACGTATATTAAAGAATATTAGCCTTTATGGATGTACTATCAGAAAACTACATTGCAGCAATACGGATTTCAAGAATAAGTCCATGCAAAGATGGATGCTATATTTTCACAATCACACTTTCTTTTGATTGTTTATGACCAACTGGATTCTTCACTGTTTTGTATCCCGTGAAATGTGAAAAGTGAAAAATGGAGAAAGGCAAATCATAATAACACCAGTGTATTCTGTACAGCGTGCTTCGTCCATAACCGGACTCCTGTAATACTTCGTTGAATAGGATGTAGCAACCCAGAGCATCTTCTGACCATGATCCTGTGCCGCTTACACTTCTGCACTTGCTTGATTCTGTCGTATATATTGACATTTGCATATTTAGGAAAATTTATATGCTGAAATAAATTTGTTAAACGAGACAACGTTGCGTCCTTGTGTTACATTGTTTGTTGTTGGTCTCAGCAATGAAATGAAAATGTAATTTCGAGCCATATCAGATAGAAGATACCCAATCTTGATGTAAAAGTGCTGATGGTGCAGCGGTGACATGCAATGCTTAGAGGTAGCAGCAGGGATGGAGTACATTATGTTGCACTTGCAATCAAGTCAAAGTCACAGTCTGCTGCAACATTGTTGTTCCAATGAGGTGTTAAAGGAATAGTTGGACATGGATCCAACAAGGCAGAAGAAGACGTAACAAAGCTGAGTAGTAGACGTCTACGACTATAATGATTAAGATGGAAATTACCTCCGGAAATAAGAGGCTTTATACCAAGGTTTGCACTCTGATATCAAACCTGTCTCGCTGTGTAAACAGGACTTCACAAAGCTGCTCGCAGTCGCTGCACCCGGCTGAGACTTCATTGAAGAGCTACATAAAGAATACTGAAAGGAATATAGACATGAATATAAAAGCTGAATAAAACTAGTCTTTGGCTACGCCCTATCGGGAGGCCATGTCATATTGTCCAGTTTACGATCTCTGTCTTTCCAGGTTTAACAAAGCTGCTGCTCCAGTCTCTTCAGTCTAAGATGAACTCAACACATCTCGACTCTTTGATTGATATAAATCCTCTCATCTAACTTACAGACAGAAAGCAAATAAGTGCACGTTGAAGTATTTCCACATCAAATTGTGACAGTACATCTCTCCTACTACTACTCTCACTCAACTGTGGTTGTTTAAAAATAATTTGAGATTGACTTACGCAACATCCCATACTGAGATAGCCTGTAACAATTGGCTGCGTGTTTATGTGTTGGCTGCTCTCTCGTGTGCTGTGCATTGCACGCTCACACAATGACCAGTATTTTTTTGTGGGTTTTTTTTACATTTTAGCTGCAACAGAAAAGAAAATGATCATTTTTGTCTCTCAGCAACAGAGCAGTTTTGACTCTTTGGAAAAACATCCCGATTAATAACAATATCTAAGCCTGTATCTTATCAGTTAATGGCTAGTTTAACAAGTTGCCAAGGGACAGCGGTCGAAAAAAACATCTTCCAGCATTCACGTCCAAATATGCCATCTGCATAGTTAACATGAGTATTTGCATTACACTGGTCCTTTGGGCTGTTTATTATTATTAGCATACACTTTTCCTGGTCTTTATGATAATACTGTATATACACCAACTCATTATGTCATGTCATTTGTTTATTATCTGTCCTAGTTTACACCACTGCATTTAGTTTTACTTCTATTCTGGTATATACAGTAAGTGGTTGTGTGTTACATGTATTTGCATAGTCAGAAGTGCAGCACACTATAAATCACTTCACGACAGGTTGTACATGACTATGTACATGACAATATGAAGACTCGAAAGTTCATGAAAACCTAGACATTAAAGGGATAGTTTGGATGTTTTTGTATGAGGTACTTATACATAGTCATTGTCGGCACGCACCCAGTTTGGAGAAGGAGACAATAGTACCAGCAGGGAAGCAGAGCAAGGTACTGCTGTGGCCGGGGTGGGGGGGGCCCACCTAAAATAAAAATCTATATCAGTTTAAGTGTACGCTGTATTTCAAATATTTTTGCCACTTTACCTTGTAGTGAGACATCTAGACAGTCTTATTTTCCGACTTGGAATTGAAGCCGTTTTCTATGCTCTCACCAAAGCCACCAGACTTCACTGACAAAAACAATTATTTTACCTTGCAGAACACAGGAGTTGCTGATCTACCGCTGCCTCCATTGTTTAGTTTGTATGTGTTATTTCAAATGGGGTTTAGTTCGGATTCACCAAGGTCATAAAATAACACAAACTAACTAACACGGCGGTGGTAGACCAGCAACTCCCCCGTTCTGCGAGGTGTCTTTTCAATGGAGTCTGGTGGCTTTGGCGAGAGCTTAGATAACGGCTTCAGTTCCTTGTCGGAGGGTGCTGTCTGACAGCAAGGTAAAACTGTGAAAATATTCTAAATATAGCACACACGTAAGCTGATGATGATTTCTTTAGATGGCCTTGAAAAATCCCACTTCGAAACATCCCAACTATCCCTTTTAACACAACAAAAACTACATGGAATGAAAATGTGTTCAAAGTGTGGATAAGAGGCTCATCTGCGCTGATGTCTTCAGATCCTGCAGATTTCAGAGTTCCATTCCCATCAGCAGAGTTAGCGTCTGCTCAGCCACTGAGGCCAGCGAGTGCAGGCGCTGATTAATGCACGCAGACATGCAGTGCTGAGGCAGCCATGATCACTCTAAACAAGCACATCTTTCCTGCTAAATCGTTAATGTGGGTGTCCTAAGGCCATGACGGACTGCCTGTACCCTGTAATGTGAGTCCCAAGGTGAAGAAACAAATGAAACGTTAAATTGAAATCTCAAGCAATCAATACAAACAAATGTAGGTGATTTTGGTTCTCTGTGTGCTCTATTTATCAGCAGAAATCATTGTTTTTCAGTCTTTTTTTTTTTTATTATTCATAATCATCACTAGAGGACAATCACAATAACCCCAGAAGCTCAACCCTGCCCTTTCCCTTTTAAAACAGCAAAAATAACAAGAACAAGCATTACAAAATCCTTCCTAGGAAGAAAATCAACAACTGAAAGGAAAACAGAAAAAAGTACAAGACATCCAGGTCAAATCAATCCATCCCAATAGACTAAACTATCTATGAGATCTGACATCTCAAAAATATATTTATGTACACACTCTGCTGTATTGTACTGTACAAAATGTGACAACACTTGACACGTTCCCTCCCTGTAGACATGCAAACACCTTACTGACAAATTGGCCACCTTAGTACACCCATTTTCATTAATATCCACGGCAATTACATTTTTTATTTTCTTGAAATAAGAGAATATCCAGAAATAGGAAAAATGTCTCTTGACTTCAAGAAAGCTCTTGAATCAGGTGGAGCCACGCTGAAAAATTGTCATACCTTATTAGATTTGAAGAAAACAGGATTTAATGACGTATTAAAGGGATAGTTTGGATGTTTTGAAGTGTGGTTGCATGAGGTACTTATCCAGAGTCAGTTTGTTACCTGCAGTAGATGACAGTAAGTTCGCCCCCAGTTTGGAGAAACAGACATGAGTACCAGCAGGAAGCTAAGCTCAGTAATGTCCTGCTGTGGATGGGGACAGCAGCAAAACCTATTTTAGACACTTAAAAAAAATCTGTTGAGGTGTGCGCTATATTTCGGATATTTTCACCACCTTACCTTGCTGTCAGACAGCCCTTTCCGACGGGGACCTGAAATCTAATCTATGCTTTTTTCAAAGCCACCGGACTCCATTGAAATAGACAGTAATTTTAGCTCGCAGAACACGGAAGTTGCTAATCTACCTCTGCCTCTATCTGTTAGTTTGTTTGTGATATTGTGTGACTTTGGTTCGCTTGAATTCACCAAATTTACACAACAACACAAACTAACTAACCAATCGAGGCAGAGGTAGATTAGCAACTTCCGTGTTCTGCAAGGTAAAATTGCTGTTTTTTTTCAAAGGAGTCTGGTGGTTTTGAAGAGAGCAAAGATAACAATAATCATTTTGTTTTTTTAGAGGGGCCTTTCTTTTAGGTGGCTAAAATATGTTTTGCTACAGCCTATTTCTCCAAAGTGTTTGGCGTGCTGACCGTCATCTACTGTAGCTAACACACTGACTATGGATAATTACCTCTTACAAAAACACTTCAAAACATCCGCACAATCCTTTTAAGTGTGGCCTGACACTGGAATTACCGTATGGCCAGTATCCATTATCTTCATATAGAATTCGTAACATATTCATAACCATTCAGCTGTTGTAACTGATACTATGCTGATTGCGATGCTGTGTCTCGAGGACCTGAGTTGACATAGGCTAACATGACACTGCTAATGGATGACTACTACTGCCAGCAAGTAATATTACAGTATGTTGAACCTCATAAGGCATTGTACATGTCTACACAAGACCCCTGTACAATAAAGTGTGACCTATAGTGACCTATAGTGGGGTTTTTTTTTTATTCAGGGTGGACGATGGCGGAGGGTTTCAGCAGGAAATAGCACTTATTCAGGATCGTCTCTGTTGTGGTGAACTTGCGTGACTAAACATTTTTGCTGGAGCATTTCCTTGAGCAACAAATACAACAACCAAAGGAGAGGTGAGATCTGTGTCCGTCTCTCGTTCCAAGTGTTACCACAAAGGGGGACTAACATGGCGATATGGGTGAAGCCGCTAGGGAAAAAAGAACCATGCACTTGTAGATGACAACAGCCCAGAGAGCCGGCAGAAGACGGAGGCGGTCTTCCGTGTGCTTTGCCAAGAAACGGAGCGTCCCAAAAACTGAAATGACTTTATGCTCGAGGAATAAATCCTGCCTCAAGTCCCGGCAATGCAAGTGTCACTGTTGTGTCCGTCAGTTATCTTTTCAACACATTTATACATACACAGTCACACACCGGAGTGCTCACACACACAGCCACACACACTTTTAGAGCGTTAGCAGCTCTAACCCAATGTCCATGTCCGGCTAAACACTTTCACACAAACGTGAAAGGCCTTGACGGATTTTGTAGAATTCTTCAAGCTCTGCACAAAGGTCTGACCCTCAAAGCCTCCCGCCTACTCCTCCTCCTCCTCCTCGTCATCAGGCAGCGGTATTAACTCCTCCTTCAGACAATCCCTGTAGAAGCTGGTAAGTGTGGCGTAGAGGTGCTGGCGACTCTGCTGAGACAGGAAATGGCCCTCATCTGGGTAGATCTGGGTGGTAAAAGGTAAGTAAATTAGTGGACCGAGGTTTGGTGGACAGTCGACTCGGGGAAGATAGGGTATGGGATCGGGTAAGGTATGTACCCTGCTGCTGTCTGCCACCATGTCTTATCAGGTACTACCACTGGGGGGCGCTGAAATTCAACTCATATGTCTCCTTTCCACTGCATGGTTTGGCTCGACTCGACTCATCTCACTTTTGGTACCAGGTACTTTCCTCCATTTTCTTTTCCACTGCGGTTAGTACCCACTCAGGATTTTTTGCTGATCACATTAGTGACGCCGCGTGAAACTGCCGTGACATAATTTTTCCATGCAACAATCCCTGAATCCCTTCCAGCAGAATTTTGAGGGCTGCTATTTTTTTTTTTTTTTAATATGGGTCGAGGGAATAAAAAAATTCTGTAGCTTTCAACAGTAGCTCAGCTGTTTAAAAATGGCATGTTTGTGCAGGACGCCACGTGAAGATTCTCTCTAACCAATCAGTAGTCAGCATTGTATCAACTCCACCTTCTAATATTGGCTCAGGTAGCATGAAGTTTCGGCAGAGATGGTACTGAAAAAAGTACCAGGTACTACCAACAACTTTGGCTAATGGCTTTCAAAATAAACACGATTTTTTAATGAATCATTTTAAACTGTCACATTTATGGGGATTACAACAGGTTGAAATACATTGGAATTATCCTTGAATTATCGACTTTGAATTATCTAAACTTACATCCATAACTTTTAACAACGTAACCACCATCATGTTTTACTAAACCTAACTAACAAAAGTTTTTGGTGCGTTTTTTTGTTTTTTCTGCTCAATATAACCATATATATGTTTAAAACTGCAACCGTAACATGGGAAAAAAAAAACATTTATCAGGCAGTCACATGTCAGCTCCACATCGGTGATAAACTCCATTCTAAAACTACAGGACTCTCTACAGTCTGATTACTCAAGCTGTTACTGCAAAGCACATTAAGCTGACTTCACTGTGATTGTCTGTTGATTATAACGTCCTGATTTATAAAGGTACAATCAACCCGCATGACAACAGTGTTTGCACATGTTCATTTTTGCAGGTCTGAGTGTTTGGGCTGATTCAACACATTTCGAAACTCAGGCTATTCTAACTGTATTATTTACATTATGCATGTGTGGCATAATACAAAATGTGCATTTCCATCCATGTTTCAAGAACTGCAGTAAAAGGAACATGCCTCGGTGGTGTTGTCTCCGCAATACACACCTGCATTGAGTAGTTTGCTCCAACTTTCACAAGGTTCTTGACGAGCTCAGCAGTATGCTGAAAGTGGATGTTGGCTGGGAATAAAGAACAGAACATGTCAGCAAGATTCAGACTGAATCCTAACTTGGAGAAGGAAGAGACAATCACATTTTTTTGCAGGACGGAAACACGTCAACAAATTCGACACGCATGGTTCACCGGCAAATGTTTTTTTTCTCTGGAAATTCCAGCATCAATTTAGATAACCCACTTTCCCTTTTATCTTTTGATTAAAAACCATTTTGCCTCATTACGTTCCAGGATTGCACGCTTCTTTGTGCGTGGCAGCGATGCGCCACAGATACAGTGTTTTCATTCAATCACAATTTATTCCCTCTTACCATCTGCTGTGCCGTGCACCAGCATCAGTGTCTGCTCCCGAAGTGCTTGAGCATTCTGCAGCACGCTGGAAAACTGCAAAGGACAATCAGAAATTGTGGTGAGATAATAGATCGATAGATATGCTAACCGGCATTGAGGAAAGCAATAAAAAAGAAAGACGTATGATCAAATATAAGACATTTGTGATAAATTGCAATATACCCTGATTGCATACACTCACAGACACAGTCATTTAATCCAATTAAGAGATTTTAAAGTGACAACACATCTCCCGTTGACAATGTTAGTCTATGCTTGGAATATTCACGTTTTGTGCAAATTGTTTGGAGAGAGAAAAAGAAGAAAGTAAAACCAAGTCTGCAGACATGGAAATGAAAGGCTGCGGTTCACTGAAAGCAGTGAATGACAGATTTGTTGTTTGGTTGCTTACAATGTGTTTTACAGAAGAAAATAAACACTTTTGTCCTCCCCCACTGCCTCTTTCCTATCGCTGTGGGAAACACCTCTGATAGCTAAACATCTTGTCTGCGGGAGCCCTGAGAGCGCCAGGCAACCCTTTTGGAGCAGCTTATATATATAAAAAAATAATAATAAAAAAAAAAAAAATACCTCCAGCATGTGATCTGACACACTGGTGCACGCAGTTACCAAAGTGAGATGAGTGACAAAAAGAACCCTAACAGAGCATGAAGAAAAAAACCACAAGAAAAGGTGAAGCATTGCCGCCTCCGACTTTGATAGCGGCATTCAGTAACCGCAGGAGCTTAACTGTAGGTGTGTTGCTTTTTTCAAACATCAACGGCAAAACAAGCGAGGGGAGGTAGTAAACACGCACCTGATATCTGCTGTCGTCCCGTAACGGCATGCCAAGGTATCTCTCAGAGAACGCCGATGCTGTGCAAATGAGAAGTGATATACATTGTTAACAGAGCTTCAGCTGCTGCAAAGTAATTAAACAAAGTGGACATTCTGTCATCCTGAGGCCCAAATGAAATGCATCCCAGTGAGGAGGAAGACAACACTGTGGAAGGGAGAGGGTCTTCTGTAAAGAGTGCTCACTCAGCACTACAGAGAGATTCACCTCGGGCCTTTCACCACAAGGTAGTATCCGTTATGTTTGGGAAGTGAAAAAGATATTTAAAAACAGGAAGCGGTATGAACACACACACAGGAGCATTAAATAACAACAGATGTGTGTTTTTTCAGATGTATATTGAGGTCCGTTGAATCTCTTTTCATTCCGTTGATGCATGGTGTCCGATAGAAGAAACATTTCATTAAGTTCTGGATGAAAGTATATTTAACATCTTATTTAGTCTGGTAATCCTGAGGGACTTGGTTCATCTGCGCTTCCCAAATCTATTTGCATAGAATAGAGAATTTGGGGATCTGTCACCTGGTGGTTTGGATATGGCACTGAAACGTCAACGGTTTCTAAATGGCTTCCAAATATCCGTCCGCTGTAGGGGACGTCTATGACGATGACGGGGACACTACACTCTCCACATGGACATTGGATTGTTGTTTGTACTTATATGTTTTACTTCTACGTGATTTGGCCAGAAGGAAGAAAAGAAATGAAGAAAGAATCTCAGTGCGGTGCAGGATTTATGGAGGGATGCTGTACTCACCGTAGAGTTTCCAGTCTGTCACTGGAGACATTGCACATGCACATTTGAAGAGGCTGTCAGTCGACTTGAGCATCATTAATGTTATGTACGCTCCATATCCCTGAGCACACAGACATACACATTAATGTCATGTTGATGGGAAATCCTTCAATCTGTAAAACTATTTAAAATAAATATATAAACCCTAATTCAATTATTCCCTATGAATAAAAAATAAATAAGTAAATACCCTCTTAATACATCAAAGCGAAGCCAGCGTTTTATATTTTTGAGGAACATTGATTCATACCCTGTGCATGGATTTTTCTCAGCAGCAGCAGCAGCAACATGTAATATGCTGGTGACAAAAATAGACCGGAATTCATTTTACATTTAATTATAAAGGAGAACATGGGCTCACCTTTCCAAACACTGCTATCCGTGTCCGATCAATATATGGAAATTTCATCATGAATCTGAAAAAAAAAATAAAATGAATGGCACATACCATATGAGCTATGGTTTCAAACTAATAATATCATCTGATACTCAGCGTCAAATAGCTCAATGTTATCGCGTCGACATGATCAGTCTTTACAACAGCTAAGATTTCTGGTTTTCTTCCACTGTTATTCTATTCTATTAATTGTTTTATATATTTTTATTTCAATGTGTTTTTAAAAGTAGAGAAGTCATTTCACAATCTTTCAGCAATCAAATCTGGGAGAAATACATAGACTCAGTGGAGAACTGCAAATCCTCTGGTTGAAAAAAAACCTTGATACCAAAGATTTTTTATGGCCGTTACTTTTGGGCATATCAGTCATTTTAGTTTGTTAGTCACTGTAGTTTGTTGAGACCGATTCTTTTTCTTTTTTAAATTAAGGTTGCTTTAATCTCTCTGTGAACACACTGTGAGCTGGAGCCTGAGGTTAGGAGCAGCAGACCTGAGTACAAAAAAAAGCTGAAAGTGAAAAATAAGACACGCTCATCAAATGACTCACTGTACTTACAGCAAAGTGTTGACTAACCTTTAAAAGCCTCTCACAGTCACACAGCAGGTTTCCCCTACACCTACACTCGCCCTGTTGGCCATTCTGTGACAATCCTCATATTTCATTAATACAGTGTTCAGTTATAAGGGTATAAGGGGAATAAAATGAGAGGAGGAAGATTTTTTTTCGTATGTTATTTAGTATTTTGAGAATAAAGTCAAAATGTCAAGAATAAGTAGTAGCGGATTGATTCATTCTCAAAAGTTCAACATTTATTTCTCGGCATTTCAACTTTTTTCTCAAAATGCAAAACAAAACTGTTATTCCTGTCGTTATCTCGCTCCGTAATACTCTAGTTCTCTCAGGTACAACTGTCTTTAAAGTACTTTTGATTTGTGTGAAATCTTTGATATCACGAGTAGCAATTTATTTATTTTTTAACTTTTTTTCAACTTTTTTTTATTTAACAACACGTAACCTGGGAAATTATGGGAAATAGGCTGGAAATGAAAATAAATCAATAGGTCAGTTTCAATCAACAAGTTTGTGTGGAGATAAGAGTTGAGAAGAAAGCAGCAGCTGCAACTTGTAAGCCGTAAAAGCACCATGTTTTAAATCCTACACATTGTTTCCGATAACAAATTGTTCATTCATCAGCATGTGACAATTATGAAGCTCCTGTTTGAGGGATTTGCATGTGATGATGATTACATTTGTCATGTGAAACTACTAGGTGGTTTAAAGTAGCATGCAGTTCATTTGATAACATACTCGACTGCTGCAATCTGGTCCTGGACATCAACAGTCCCCAGTCTCTGGTGAACCTCATGCAGGATCCTCTGACCCTGGAAGCCGCTGCCCCGGCCATCCAGACGAGCCACGATGACGCCGTCCGAGCTGACCAGCACGGAGTCCCAGCCGAGAGAGAAGCGGTCACTCACCTCCTGGCCACCGGGGGCACTGTCACTGAACAGAGCACAGGACATGTAAATGAAGTAAAACTCAGAGAATCACAAGGCAAAGCAGCAATGTGAAAAAAACGTCTTTCAATAACGTCCGACTTCCAATCCCTGTCTATGGGACTCAAAAATATTGGCTTATTCATTTAAAGGCTCAGTAATATCTTAAAACAGTTGGGCTATGTAGCTTTTAGCAAACTAATTGTATTATTATGATTTATAAATACACATTTAGTGCTCCAGTTTTTCTTTTTATTCCTCCGCGCTCCGTCGTAAAATAGATTTAGATTTTTTTAGTTTTTTTTTAGTGTGTGTGTTCATGGTTATGAAGGAACGTGTGTGAGTTGCAAACAAAAATATGTAACTCGAGATTCTGGAATTTCGTCAGACAAAGTCAAGGAACGACAAGAGACTCGCTTGTGACCGCGGTGTATCCGCGTCCCGTCTAAACCGAACAGAATATTTACAGTAAGTGAGAACTCTTCTGACGCACACAATCTGCTGTTATGTGCTACATGTGCAGATGTTATTCGGAGTATATGTGAGAAAGTGTGAATATGGCTAAACATTGCACCTACATTACATTTTCTTTTCTCTTCCCAAGGTTTGTCCCTCAAATAAAATTAAAAAAATTCCCACCTGTTTCGACTGCACCTCAGCCAATAAAATATAAATAAATAAATACAAAATTCCGTTTATGACACTAAATAGGTTTGGCTTATTTGAAGCTAATGGTTGAATTTTTGTTAGATTATTTCTGTATGTTGCACTTACTTTGGTTTGGCTTATTTGAAGCTATTGTACTGCACTTAAAATGATTTCACCTATTTGAAGCTGATGTACTTGCAAGATTCTTGTATCCTCAGGATTGTTTGCACTCATTGTAAGTCGCTTCGGGCGAAATAATCAGCTAAATGAACTGTAATGTGATGGAATGTTTGAGATATAGTTTCATGTTAGAACAAAAATAGAATTCATCAGTAGGCTTTTCTGACCTTTTCTGCGGTACAATGTCTCATACATATTAAACTTACATGAGCAACAATAGGCTATAGTGACGGGACTCTGAGAAGTCTGGAGGATAGGAGATCTTCAAAGGTAAATCTGTCAAAGAAAAAAGGAAAACGATATCACCAATTCATCTGTGATTCACGGTAGGAGTACAGGAACCAATACATTATTCTCACCAAAATGTTCCATCTGAACAGTTCTGAAGTCAGTCATCTGGATCCTTTTGAACTTCAAGGCCGCCTTCAGCAACGAGTTGTTCTCAAGGATGTAGTAATCTGTAAAGATGAGGGGGATGTGCTTAAAGGATGATGGAGTCCAAAAATTGCTGCCAATAATCAAAGTGCTGCTGCATACAAATGTCCCATAATAACACAAGGCTTTGTCTTTGGAGCCAGTGGTGTAATGAGGAGCGATGGAAGGTGTAGGTAAGACGGATGAGATCTGCGTCTCGTGGATCCTTTCTGAAATTGGTTCATTTTGTGATCAACTTAAATGTTTCGGGAAGCTGAATACTTTCTTGGATTTCATCTTTTTAGGGTTTAGCTGTTGCAAATAAAGGAGACAGCTCTAAATTCTAATATGCAACCAAAGACAAAGGTAAATCGCTTTTTTTTATTTTTTTTTTAACAAAAAGGATATGTGTTCAAAAGCTTTTGAATAAAAAAGAAACGATTTGTGTAACATTGTCAAAAAGCTTTGTGATTCGAACCATAATATTAAACATGGATGAGCACAAAGAAAAACAGTCAAAAGGTTCCATTTCTAAAGGCACTTTATACACGGCAGCTTGCTGTATTTTCTCCACATGTAATAAACAATGACTCCCTAGTTTGGCAATTTTTCCATTCAAGCCATCTGAGAAGCAGCTAAATGAAATGGAATTCATCCAGCACTTCTAATGGAAAACCCAAAATCAATAGACGCCTCATTATGAAACCGCCAGAGGCCTTGAGTTCCCAGCTGTGGATGGAGGGCCTATCCAAATAACTCTGGGCAATTGCTTGCTTTGCTGCAGCACAGCTGTTAACTTTTTAGAGGGGGGGGGACTACTGATAGACATACAGGCATTGATAACAAGAAGAAGCATGTGTGTTTGTGTGTGCTGAGTGTGAAGGAAACAATATTTGTGTATGTGTGTATAGCGGGTGTGTCAGAATTCATGTCTGTGGGAAGAGTGAAAGTAGCAAAGGGAAGAAATCCAGGTTTGATGACGCTCCGACGCTCTCCTCTTTTCGACGCTCATACAGAAGGCCAGTTGAAGTTGTGCCTCGACTACATGTTAATAGACTCAGACCTTGTTTTCAGCAAACCCATTAAAGGTAATCACAAAATCATTTATACTCTAAAACAAATCAAAAGAATTTGACGTCTTTTATGTGCTGAAAAAACGCAATATTTGAACCTGAACCTGAACACATCTGTAGATCTGTAACAACCACCCAAAAATATCTCTTCTTTAGAAAAGTGGTTTTAGCTGCTTGATTTGTTGCGCTGCTAAGCAGCAGCTGTAGCCATGCCCACTTCAGACAATCATTTCAAACTATTTATAATTCATGAGAGTCCTCATTTCCCCAAATCTCTCAGCTGAAGAGGCGAGTGCAAAGTTAGCACAACCCATAAAGCCACAAAGCCGCATTTATGGGACAAATACAACACGTCCTCATACCTAAATGATAGAATAGGTATTTCACCAAGGACTCCGTTCTTTTTAATGTTGTGGAACAGTTGCACGGTGACAGTTTTAGAAATGTCTTTTAAAACAGAACTACTTGTTTATGTTTAGGTAACAAAACAAACTGGTAAGTAAAAGACTGGGTTGGGATTAAAACAAGTAGGTTTGCTACTTACGTAACTACGTGACATAGTACGAGACGTGGCTATGTAGTGATGTACGCAGTAACATTGTAACGTTCACAACTTGAAGTAAGTCAACGTGTTGACTTTCGGTTTCACTTTCCTTCCTACACGGACTGTCTTTATACTACGTCACTTCCTCCTTCGGTCCAGTCATTACGACTACGGCCACTAGGAGTCGCCGCCTAACAACAAACGTAAATATGGGTTGTGATAAACTGCATGTACAGTCCACCAATACCACCGTTTTTTTTTTTTTTTTTGGTGAGGACGCAAAATGA
Source organism: Bovichtus diacanthus (assembly GCA_943590825.1). Lineage (NCBI taxonomy): Eukaryota > Metazoa > Chordata > Actinopteri > Perciformes > Bovichtidae > Bovichtus > Bovichtus diacanthus. The sequence goes on along the minus strand of CALSBV010012214.1, from coordinate 202,833 downwards.
GGAGAAATAAATGATGTTCCTTCAAGATGTCCGTCACACACGTGTCATTCCCACAAGAATAAATCGAGTCCTTACTTGAATTATTCAGGCTGTGTAGGATCACAGTAGGCGCTCCAGGACCTGAAAGGAAAATGTAAAGATTGTGAGTGTAGTTCAAACATCGTCCTGCTACTCACTGAAGGATGTGTATGCTACTGGCAGACCGCTGAAGGACATTTTCAGAAATGACAACAAGTAAAAACTATGGCATTCTTCATACATTGCATCTGTCTGCGTGACAAGGTTACTCCTCTAAAGCAGCTACACAGAAGTCACAGATGTCTTGTTTTCTCGTTTATTCTGCTCACCTTCTTGGCCATACCTGTATGATTCAGGGGTCAAAGGTCACTCACAGTGCCTCTCTAATAGCCATCGACTGTCAAATTAATTCAGCTATTTTCAACGTCCTTTTGTAATACTTAGTCGGAGGTTAATAGGATGGCAGGTTGGCAGAATCGCTCCCTCTGCAGCGGCAAAGCGCGTACCGCCACAGCCACATTCCTCCTGCTCGGCTTTTTTTGTACTGAAATGCAAACTGTGGTGCTCCCTTTATTTCCTCCCTTGGACTTATTGTTGGTAGAGGCTGGATTAGCTTTGACCTTTGCATCCCTCACTACAGCCTTTTGTGTCACATGGAGAAATGGACCTGCTTTCAAGGAAACCAATCAGAGGCGCTTTTACGAGTGGAATTAAAAGGCTCGAGTTCCTCCTGATATAAACAGGTGTCGGGGCAAAGTTGTCGGGGTTGCGTGAACTCGGCCCCTCCGAAGACAACACGCTTTCTTCATTATTTTTATTGCTTTTGGGAAAAGGGAAACAGTGTTATTGTCCAATAAATCACCGTGCCAAACCAAAAACGCTTCTGAGCGCGAAGCACTCTCATCTGCTCAAAATAAATTGAAACCACAAACAATATAAAGAGTTACCCTCTATTAAATAAGCTACTCGCCGCACAATAACGCCACCTAAAAGTAATTATACACAATGGAGTGGCTAATTGTTTAATTTAATGCCTCTCATTTGGAACTGATGAGAGATTCATTTAAAACAGAAGTTGGAGGGTGACAGATAATTACAACGGGCAAACCCTGACATCTACCACATGATCTCAGCAAGAAAACGGCAGAATAAATTAGGAACACAACACACAGTAGAATGCTCAATTTGAAATATGTGTTGCTGTCTGTCACCTGCAACCATCCGCATTATATTCTCTTTTACTGCAGAAACTGACACTGTGAATCTGCTTCAATCTACAATGCAGTGCTGGTTCAGCTATATTATTATCATCGGAAACGAGTTAGAGAAGATGATTGCTCGCAGAGATTTAAAAGGTGATGCAGTTAGCGGCGTGCTGGCTTCAGACAGGTCATCTCAAGTCTTTCTGTAACGCTCAAGCACGACTCTCCCTGTACTCACAGGAGTATTTATCCAGTTGTTCAGCGTGATGTGGGAAGCCCTCTACAGTTAGGGGGTAACAATCACACACATGAGCAATTTAGTAAAATCGTTCTCGTTCAATTTCCCCTGGAAACACGTGACATTATGGAAACTGGAGATGCAACAACTTGAGCAGGAGTTCAGGAGCAGACAGTGGAAGAGCCTTCAATGATACTTTGATAACTGATGGCGTACCTTTACAACGGAGGATAATGTGCTGGTTCGTGGGGCTGATGTCGGCACCGAAGTACAGACAGTGAGCTTTATTTAGCTCGCATGTCAAACACCAGCGTGGGAACAGACCCACCGTCTTCACACTGAGGAAAGGAGATCATGAAGTCAGGACAGTAAGACACGGGCCGAGTTTTTTTGGAGTAAAAGATTGAGGGGTGAAGGGCGGCATTACTTTGTCTTCTTATCACGCTCAAACAGACCAAAGCCAACAAGGAAACATGTCCAGCTAAGTGTGTCACAAGTGAATCATCAAAATAGTTTGAAAACTATTGAAATGTCTGAAATATGACAGAAAAAAAGGCAGACGAGGCAGTAGTCAATTGACAGAAAATGAAATGTCAACTGTGTTGATAATCGATTCATTGTTAAAAAAAAAGTAGTTTTTTTACACCAATGTAAGGATTGGCTGTCAGGTGCTGTTTGCATTATTTTCTGACATTTCATAGACAAAACAATTAAAATGATAATCGAGAAAGTAATTGGCGTTGGAGCTCTATGGTACAGCAGATAAGATACATCAGGGCTTGGATACACAGAGAATGATGATTAGCAGATACATTCGTTGTAGGTAATTAAAAGATAAAATAATACCAGCGTTGTCCTTTACTGGTCGCATATTCACTATACATGAAATGATGATTATCAAAAAGAAAGAACAGAGCAGACATGAAGTGAATGTTCTGTCGGGGATGTCAGGTTAATACGAGTGTGTTGTGCAAAGATCCTTTTATGACAAATGTCAAAAAAGGTGAATTTTAATTATAATTTTTTTTAAATCCGTGAGCACATTTGAAGCACTGTGAACACAACAGCTGTCAACAGCGAGTGCTGTGCGATGAGGTGCGAAACAGACCTGAAGAGCTGCCGTCGTCGTGGGGAACCCTCTGTGCTGAGAAAATAACTGTCAAGAGAAAACAACAGGAGCGTGCAAATTAAAACTTTATTATCTCTTTCTTTAGATTGAATACATACATCGAATTAGCAAACCACACACTCCTTTGTGTGCAGTATAAGAGGTATATTGATAGTATTATATTATATGAAGAGAAATGTGACTCATCAGTGGACAGACCAGATGTGAATCAATAAGAGATTAGCATCTAGTTTATGAATTATGTATTTTTCTCCTCTGAGAAATAAATGTATACTTACAGGTTGTCAGTGTTCTCATCAAAGGCAATGATCTTGGTCACCTCCCAGTTCCCCGATGTGAGGTGGCGGACTTCATTTTGATCTGCTCTGAACTGAGGGAAACCACAGAAGAAGATGAGTATAGGTCACGTGTTTGAACATCTAATAATCTGTTGTGTCGATGTGTTTCGTGCTTTTATTTTGTAAAATTTGCTGAAAAAAACACGTCGGTGTTTTCTTCTTCTCCCGTTTGTGACACAGTCTCATTACTTTTATCAATGCTCGTGGTTTATTGACTTTCATAGCCTGCTGGGAGCCATTTCCTCAATCTTTGGTTAAACCGTTTATAATATACACAACACATTAAATACAATAGCTCGATCGAAGCTGTGGCAACTGACAACTTCCATCGTGTGTGAATGCAGGAATCAGATCCTGTGGCTATACGCTGTGAGTGACTTTAAACTGGACCTTCACCTGTGTGGTGAACATGGCGATGTGATGGAACTCCCCGCGGCCTCCTTGTTTGACCGGCACGGTCAGGAAGAACCTGCTGCCGTCTTTGGAGAACACCGGTTCTTGGTTCTGCAGGGAGCAAAGATTCATGAACTCCACAGCGTCTTATAACCGAGATCGGCACATTCTGCTGGGTGTGAACATTGGACAGAAATCTGATTTTCCAACCATATGTATTTCTGTTTATTGTTGTAAAAAGGTGTGAAGCGTGATTATAAGTATTCTGTATCCAGAGGCTTGGAACATGTTTACCCTTGACTTCAACAGCATGAACAGGTGGATTTAAAGGACGATAACCATGACAGGGCATCTTTTCAGCCTGAAAGTAATAATCTGCAACATTTTCACATGAATAAATGTCTGTTTTTGTGACTGACTGCCACAACTGTGAGTGGGTGGACCTTTTTCCGGAAAGGGAAATAGGTAGTTGATCAGCAGAGAGAAAAAGTGCACCATTTACCTGAAACTTGATTTAGACAAAGTACATCTACATAAGTACTGCGCTGCACTGACTTCACACATTATTTATTGTCATAAGGAGAGCAAATCAACCTGCGAAAACAACACTATAATGTCCTCTGTGGCTCCGAGGAGCTTTCGAAAGTCCCCTTGTGATGTCACAGTGAGTCATCAGGGTCATCTGGGATTGGCTTTGGGCAATTTATAACACAAATACTACAAACTGTAGACATGAAGTTTGACAGACTATTACCAGGCAGAGATGGTTCATCAAACGTTAGTTGCACTATGGGAAATGTGGTTCCAATGTTTTTTGGAGCTTGACTCATACGAGGGACTAAAAGTCAGGACGTCTGGTGCATCAGTTTTAATCATACTTTATTTTAAACTTGTGTGAGTCCCTTACTGTAAATGGAAGTGTTAATCTAAATTGTTGTTACACTTCTGAGGTGCGTGTACTTTACTTGAGTATTTAAATGATGTGCTCCTTTCCACTTCCTTATCCCTACATTGTTTTAGACAAATTTTGTACTATTTACTCGACCACATCTGTTGAAAACTTAAGGTAAATTACCTTTAAAGTACGAGACAAAGCACTAAAATCAGCTCCACCTCAAGCAGATTCAAGACTAAATGCTGCTAACACATCAATAATCTACTATTATATAACATATATAATACAACAATAACAAGGAGCAACCTAATCATATAATTAGTATTTTTATGTATGACATTTTAAGTTATTCCCCTCACATAATTTTACTTTCAGTCAAATTTTGAATATAGGCCTTTTACTTTAATATTTTTACACTGGGGTGTTGTTAATCTGAACACTTCTAACACCACTCAACTAAAATCAAAGTCCTGGACATTTTTAAATAACCTCATTAAATCAATGAGCTCCATATTCTTTCCGTGTATTGTAACGCTTAACCGAGTGCTTTATATTTAGTTCATCGAGTTTAAATTTGTGAAACCTGCACCCAATGAATATCTCACTCAGTAACACAAACACATCCGGTCTCGGATGGAGAGAGTTTATCCAGCATTAGCCTTTGGCATTTGAGAAAATCTTATCGTAAAAAATGTGTTAGCGAAGGCCCTCTCTCGGCACTGACAACACCTCGCAGTGAGTAAATGAGCATCTCCCAGATTACCACCTTAACAAAGACAAGCAGCTCGGCGTGCCAGCATTGGCGAGTGGTTAAATTATCCACGGCTACAGCCAAACATGTACGTCTGCAGGGGCTGGATGGTCAAACCCTGCCAGAAACTTTCTCTCCCCTGCCTCCATCTCTGCTTCCCAAGTGAAGAAAAAAAAGCAAAAAAAAAAAAAAAAAGAAGCTAAACGTAGACTGCACTCTCTCCTCAGGAAGAAAGGAAATACATAGAGCACTATCTGGTATGCGCCATTACAACACAAGGAAAGAGGTTGATGATTAAATAAGTCAATTATACAGTGCAGAAAAGGTTCTTTGAATAATTTTCTTACGGGAAGAAAAAAAAACATTCTACAAAAGGCTCTATGTGCTGCAATGTTCCACATTTCTTGGGTGAACTGTGTCAATTGATTTGGAAACACAAATTGAAGTGTCTGCTGCTTTGAATTTTCAACTTGAAAACACCCAAATGCACTTCAACATCCGGAAGGAAGGCTCAATTCTTTGCACTCAAAATCCTGCAGGTGATCGTGACGCTGGAAACACAGAGTTCGCATCATCAGGTGTAGGATTCTCAGGGTGAATAGTGCCTTCCTTCATTATACGCAGGTGTACTGTCGCAGTGTGTAGAAATACGTAGAGATGAGGTGGGCATTTGGTGAAGTTGTCTGTTATGTCGCATAATTGGAAAGATACTGACATAGAGGTGACTGACATCAAGTGAAACTGTACCACTGGAGCATAGGCTTGTGAATAACAGTAGGCTTGCATGTGTACTTTACCTGCTTGGAAAGCCAGAGCTCCGAGCTTTCTTCATGTCTCTGAAAAATATGTCGGAGCAAAATGTCAGTCCAGTGCTAATTCACCGGGATCATCAAAATCCTCTCTTCTTCTTCTTCACAGCCTTTTGTTTCTGGGTCCTGTGTTACACTCGGTACACAGAGATAGAGAAGCATTGTAGATACAGTGTAATCATGCCCCCTCCCCCCCAAAATGGAATTAATTTTACGTCTGTAGAACATTTTGGAAAGTGTTTCATGTTTTGTGGAACTTATTTTTGGAACAACGCTTCAGTGGCATATTTTCCTAGACGGAATCATCTGTCACATAATGGACCCCTTATTGTGTAGTTTATTTAAACGCGCCACTGGGGACACCATTCTCAGTCTGAGCCATCGTTTTCAAACCAATATGCATGAGCGGGAGTCAGAGTTTTGGCAGAGGAGGCCGGGTGTTCGGTCCAGGCTTGAGCTAAGCTGCCTCTTGGCTGGGCGGCGTGTGTGCAAATCACACCAAATCAGGAAGCACAGAACTGAGTGAGTGCCACAGTTCAACTGCAGGGTTAACATGGCTCGGTGTTTTCCAAATGTGGAGAGAATATGGAGGGATGTGTTGCGATTACAGCAAAGTTTTTCTTCAAAAAAGGAGTCTACTAACAGATACACCAGCACTTACTTTAACTTAGGAGGCAATGTGTGTGCTCTGGTTACTTTGGTGTGCAGTTAAAACATCATCCTTTTGTTTGAACTCAAACTCAAACTCTTGCCATTGCTCCCGATGTTCTTTACCTCTGTTTTGGAAGAAGGAAATACTGGGAGTAACAGGCAAACCGGCTTTAAAAGTGACGCATTTTCTTGTTAGGTAAGCGCGGTGCAGTGGATCTAATTCATGTCGCTGTGAAGAATGGTTAATGTGAACTCGGAAAAGAAACTATTATAATTACTACTATAAGATGAATATTTAAAGGACACTTTAGTCACACAAAGTCAAATCTGGGAATGGAATTTGGTGTGGGGTAATTGTTTCAGTGGGACTGTTTGCAAAACCCTCAAATCACAGCTTAGCAACCGTAACTAGGGGGAGCAGGCGAGTCTGTGATTTATGTATACAGGCTTCAGTGTAGTGCATTTTGCTTTCTATCCGACATGGAATGGAAATGGAAATTGAGGATTTCAGCGATCGCGCACACATGTACACAGCACACAGTGATATGAGGACTCTGCATTTAACCCATCCTAGTATTAGGAGCAGTGGGCAGCTGCTCTACAGCGCACGGGGAGCAGTCTGGTGCTCAGTACTTCTCAAAGGAATAATCCAAACTCCATACTTGGTCCGTTCAGGGACTTGACCCTCCGGTTCCCAAACCAAGTCCCTACGGACTGAGCTACTGCTGTCCCAAGTAATGACAAAATGACTGATATCAGTGTAGATATTGATGACCTTTTTAAAAAATTAGTACCTAATGTATTATCATGGAAGAGAAATATGCCATGATTTATAAGCTGAATGCATTATTAATAGACTACTTCTCAATATTCTTTAATTACCATCAAATCATTTGTCAAACATGAGGCGTTTATTTTTTATTTATTTTAATATTCTCTGGTAATTACATTATAACATGTTCAAACACAAATTTCAATGGTAAATAAAAAAATTTAAAAAATCATTTTGTGACCGCGGTGAACTTCAGAAGAGGTCACCACAGCAGCAGAGATGCAAATTGTCTTTTTAATTCTATTGTAATAATTTTGTTGGCATTGATCCCATTGATGCTATTGTTGATACTCAAAACAAGACTTTGTGTGCATGAAGCTCTCGTAAAGACCGACTGTATATAAAAGAGTTTGAAAGGAAGCCTTTACAAAACCATAAACAGTGTAAGGAATGTAATACACTGTGTGTTTAAGTGTTCAAAGATAATCTTTTTTTCTGCGAAACGGCCAAAAAGGTCAATGAGTGTCTGAGGGCACTGCACTTTCTGTCCAACAGCAATAAGAAATGCCATTATTCTAACTTAGATGCTCTTGAACCCGCAACACCAAAGCAGAAAGAAACCACTTATTGGATAAATGATATGAAATTAGTGCAAAAAGTTGAAACGAAACAAGAGTGTTACCTTGGAAAATCAAATACAATAAGGCAAGAGCTGTTGCTAGGCTTTAGCAAACATGAGGCTCACAAAGACCACTCCTTACATGATCATGTTGCATTGCACGCGTAATAAATGTACCGTTTTCTACGCACTTATTAGCACCCACCAGCTGGTAGAAGTTCTCCGCGGTCCCCCAATCTCTGACTTTTCCCTAAAGTGTGTTATGTAGCATTCGTCATTTCCACGCTGTTCATTTTGCACGCTCAGATAAACATTCTACCTTCTATCCATGGCGAGAGAAAGAGATGCGTGCATGTACATCATGCAGTGGACTTGCTGGATGCAGTGAGTGAATAAGAGTCTGATGGTGGATATGGTGGGTATCACAAAATGAACGCTATTTAACCTTTTTTTCACTTTATTTCATCCCTCGATGTTGAATGATCCCGGTGTTGTTTTTATTTGCTTCTTCTTTTTCTGTGCAGTGTTATCTGCAGTTCAACTTGAAAGCTTGTCAAGAAAAGTTCTGTATAAATAAAGATCTAATATTATTATATTGCTTTACTGTCATTTTGTGAGTGGCATAAATGGACTAAAACTAAAGCATTTCGCTTTAAAAACCTGTGTTAGATAAATAAACGACCCTTTCACCTTCACAATCAATGCATTCTAATGCATTGGGTTAATTTCACCCGTTGGCAGTTTCAGGTAAACAGCGACCTCAGGCAGTTCTGGTGTGAATATATAATATATAATATATATATATATATAATATATATATATCTTTTTGGAGACACCGGGAAGCTTTTTATTGACATCCTCCTGGAGCCGTCTTTTTGGTGTGCGATCACATCATCATATCTGTCACATGGATTGTCTATGTTGTATTTTTACTATGTTGTTTATTCTGTACACACGTCATCTATTACAGTCTGTCCGTCCTGGGAGAGGATCCTCCTCAGTCTCTCCCTGAGGTTTATAACATGTTCCCCCTTTAATTGTGGGGTTTCTTTTAGGGAGTTTTTCCTTGTGCGGTGCGAGGGTCTAAGGACGGAGGGGGTCGTATCCTGTACAGTCTGTAAAGCCCACTGAGACTAATGTGTCACTTGTCTCAGTGGGCTTTATAAATACATTTGATTTGAAACCAAAAAAAGAGTCAAATTTACCCCCCAAGGACCCTCTCTCTCCCTCTCTCTCTCTCCCTCTCTCTCTCCCTCCTCTCTCTCTCTCTCTCTCCCTCCGTCTCTCTCTCTCTCTCTTGCTCCCCCTCCCTCCCTCTCTCTCTCTCTCCCTCCCTCTCTCTCTCCCTCCC
>CALSBV010012214.1:169554-193567 GCA_943590825.1 Bovichtus diacanthus | reverse complement strand
CTCTCTCTCTCTCTCTCTCTCCCTCCCTCCCTCTCTCTCTCTCTCTCTCTCCCTCTCTCGCTCTCTCCCTCTCTCCCTCCCTCCCTCTCACCGTGACACAGGCTCCGGTGGTGGTGTCACACACGGTCAGGATGGAGATGTTCTGGGCTCGGTTCAGCCACCTGACAGACGTCTTGGTCTTGCTGATCCACTTCACCATGGTGACATAATGTTCCCTATGAAAAACAATACAATAACACACTGGTTATTTTAAGTTCTATAATTATCTGCGCACTGTCAATAATAATCATAATAAATGTTTTTAATGTAAATTTAAAATTGAATGTGTATAAATGTGAGATTGCATACTTTGGAAAGATTTAACTTCAAGGTTATTGTTATTAATTATGTGACCACAGCACACCTCTTCCATGTGTCATGGGATCATTTTAATGAGCAGTTTTCTAGGTTGTGGGCAATAAATAATAACATTAGCACTTTCTATGATGCCCATGTCTATGCATTGTAAACATACTCATAATGGATTATAATATGCTTATAACCCATTTGTAAATATAGTTATAAGAACTCAACAATAACACTAATAACACAATATAAATGAATTATAAGGTCAAATATCATAATACTGCATAATTGCAGAATGTAACAGGACATTTACTCAAGTACAATTTTGAGGTACTTATACTTTACCTGAGTATTTCTATTGTATGTAACTTATTATCCACTACATCTATATACAGTATATAATATATAGACATACAGTATATATAATAATATTGTACTTTTTACTCCAACACATTTATCTGACAGCTTTAGGTACTTGTTCATTTGCAGGTCAAGGTTTAACACGTAAGACATTTGATAAGTTTAAAAATGATTAAAAATTCTTATAAATTACACTACATAACAGTAAATGAACTAGTTCAATTCAGCCATACCATGACAACATTAAAATGCTGCTTACATTAACGCATCAATAATATTATTCCAATGATATATAGTATATAAAACTCTGACAGGGCTTATTTTCCTTAAGCAGTACTTTTTTTGTTTTTGATGCTAATACTTCTGTACTTTTACAGGTAGTGCATTATTTTTCTCAGTGTGGTATTAGTACTTCTACTGAAGGAAAGGACCTGAATACTTTCTCCACCTCTGGTTTTGCCTCACCAGACACTTGCAGGCTGATATGTGTTGCTGGTCATAGTTTGTCCTTCAGTTCGTTAGCTATACTCATTGAACGTAGAGGTTGCAGCTACTGCAACTGCACCGCAGGGGCACAGCAAGCTGCAGAACACGTGCTTCCCCAATTACAGGTGCCGAGTGTCTTTGGAGCGAAAACTATCATCTGAAGTATAAAATGTCAAAAGTCTCCCTTTCAGTGGCACATCAGATGAAAAAAGCAAAAGCTTGACAAACAAAAAGCAGCTCTTCTCACCGTAGCTTGAGTGTCTCGGGAGGCATGAGCTCCAGCGTGTGCGTCGGCCCGTAAAGATTGACGACATAGAGCTTCACCGCCGGGTTGGGTTGGCCGGCCTGCATGCGCAAACAAAACGTCCAGACATTAGACAAAAGCCTCGCATCATCAAATGCACGCGCGGGACTTCTATATAAAGTGCTGCTCAACGATGAAGGGATTTGCGATGAATAATTCACGCCCTTTAAACTCTTTAAAAATGCATTTACAGTTAGCTAATGATGCATGGGTTGTTATGCAGAAACTTTCAGGAGTTTTGTCTGACGAACTAAATGGCCAGACATGAAGAAGACTGCTGATTAAACAGGAAGCCTTGGAGAAACACTCCACTGAAGCGACGGTAAACTACGACAGTGAAGAACAGGGATCTGCATTCTGTCATCGCTCTCGTCAGAACGTTGTTCTGCCTGCACGTCCATGACAAAACCTTCCCTCAGACATTACGTATACTGTTTGGATCAGTGCTGTGTGATCACTCCACCCTAAACAACTCGTTCTATTTTGATTTCCTCTGCTGAAGCGCAGAGCGCCCTATAGAAAGATGTTCAGGCAGAACAACAGCTGTGGCTTTCAATCAAGGATGGGCACAGCTATTGTAGCTAGCCAACTACTCTGTGTAAAGTCTGTGTATAATCACTTGCATTCTGTTCAAGCAAAGCTGCTGTCAGTGGGGGAATTGTTCCTTGGCCTTTTTTTTTTAAAGAGTACAGTTCACCCCGTATGACTGAACAATGGTACACAGTGTATATACACAGACTCTGAGAAACGTTTGTTTGATTTCAAACTGGGTCGAAAATGTTAAACTCAGATATCAAGTTGTTACAACACAGTATGGGGGGAGGATTGAAAAATAAACCACCGGAATATCAAAGCACAAATACTGCAGTTAGTGCAGGAGCCTATTGAGAATCAATTTAATAAACAACAAACTGGTAATACCCTTTTTTTTTTTTTAAACAGGCTTGTGTAGTACACTTAGAAAGGCACAACAGCACAATTTCATTAAAAAAAATTTTGTCTTTATGTCGACTGGCCAGGGTCCGCAGACGGAAATAACAACTGAAAGTACTTCTCTTCTCTTTGTGTGACAATAATCCTATAACAAATACATGTAATAAAGTAAAATAAGCAAAACGCATTCTTTCACGCTTCTGCCGGGGAAGCACAATGCAGGCAGGGCAGGAGTCGGCCAAGGAAGGAGTAGCAGGCGCAGTGGCCTTCACGGGTCAAAGACATTAACCTTTGACACCTGAGGGTGCCTGGAGACCGCAAGTGTATATCCGTGCTCTAAGGCGGATTAGGCTGGTGCTTTAAAGTGGATAATATTTATAGTGAGTGCAAAGAAGTGTCTCAGGTAGCCGAGGCAGAGCGTGGATGGGGTGAACCAATAATGAAACCCTGTTAGAGCCAAGCGGAAACCTCTGTGTCTGAAAAGTGAAGCCGATGCAGAAGGGCCTTAATCTTGCATTATTTCTAGTGTCCAACAGGGGGCGACTCCACTGGTTGCAATAAGATGTCCAATTTTATAGAAGTCTATGAGAAAATGACCCTACTTCTCACTTTGTTTTTACCTCAGTGAAAAACGTCCTGACGAGTTTATGGTCTCAATCGCTAGTTCCAATTGTTCTACAATACAGCATGATGTTAATTTAGTCAATTATGGTCCCATTTAGAGTAAATGAAAAGGTAAACTAGTGTATGCTTTAAGGCGTGGCTACAGTGTGATTGACAGGTTGTCTGTGTTTTGGTCTTAGAACTTGAACCCTTTCACAGTGTGTTTTTTCGTTCTTCAAAGTTAATTGTAACACCTAAAAAGGTTCAGCGTTCAGTTGTACTTAGCTCCGCCACCTGATGTCACTTGTGGTTACAATAAACCAAGATAGCAACAGCCAAAAACGCCAGACTCAAGGTCTCAAAACCGTAGTCCACGAACCAATGGGTGACGTCACGGTAACTACATCCACTTCTTATACACATTCTACGGTTAGAGCGCGTATCAGCTACAGGTTACTAAACCGATCGATCGATCATCTCATTCTTGAAAATAAAGCAAACAAGCGTATGTCCCGAAATTGTGAGTAAAAGTGACTACAGGTGTCCTCATGGCTTGTGGTCATATATCCAGTGTGTGAACGGTGCAGTGTTGTCATGGCATGTGTGTCTTCTACCTTTGGGTATGGGTATTGCTTTCCTTTGGGGTACGCCAAGCCGGTGAAGCGAGGTAAAGCCATGTTGGGCACCAGACTGTCATTAAGGACCAGGAAGGCCAACCTCTCTCCGTCAGGTGACCACCAGTGTGCCACATGAGTCTGAAGGATCTCCTCTGTTTGGAAAGAGACACAAGATGAGCTACATTGTTTTCTAAAAAAAATCAAACAAATAAAGGATCAAAAAGTATGTTTTTTTACCATCTTATAACACAAAACAACTCAACATATGAACTACCACTAGGTGCTTGTGTGGAATGTTGATGTGATTATAGCTATCACAGATTGTTACTTTATATATTAAGGTGAACGAGTCTTAACTTACACAGACCTGCGCTTTTTTCCTAGAAGACGACCTGTGTTCTACACAGCATATTGAATGCCTTGTGGAAAAAACACAATTTGCTATTGTAGAAACAAATTATGTATCTCTATATGTGCAAGGAAGACATTATTTCAATTAGCTTTCATCAGTGATGGATTATGGTGATAATTTATATATGCATGCAAAAGTTCATCTTTGAAAATGTTAGTCAGTGTGCGATGGTGCATTATGATTTGTCTCTGATTCGGGTTTCTGCACACGTCATGAGTTTGTATGAGAAAGTTGATTTATCTTCCTTAAACAACCATAGAATGGAACACTGTATTTGCACTATATTTTTCTTCATAAAGCCATATGACACAAACTACCTCCTCATTTATTTTCTCTACTGACTCCAAAAGCAGTCAGTAGCCGCAACCTTCGGTCCAGAGGACAGATTCCGTACGTCGTGCCTCGAACCTGCACTTTGGAGAAAGTGCTCTTAAAGTTTTGCACCCTCGTCCTGGTGACAGCTACAGAGTTTGTTGTTTGATCATTTATGTGAAATGTTTTATGCTGCTGTCTTGGCCAGGACTCCTTTATAAAATAGATTCTGAATCTCAATTGCAATGTTCCTGAAAAATAAAGTAAAATAACGCATTACTGTGTGGACATTTATATCTGTTATTGACATTACATTATGTATAAACCGTAGTATTGAGGTTGAAATGGAGACGACATGAAAAAACAAAGAAACAGGTTGAATGGTTTAAACAAAGAAGCTGATAAATTGTTCTAAAAGCATGAAACTCTGCAAAACAATTCTCTGTCAACACAAAAAACAGTGACTATTTGAAAAAAAGGTAAATCTTCTGAATTGGCTTTAACAACACATGTCACTCATATTGAGCGGCTGATACTGATCTGTGTCACCTTGATAATATTATAGATTACCTTTGAAATAAAATTAAACGTATTTTTATCGTCATTTGATAAAAAATGAAGTCATATGTTGTCCATAATGGTAATACGACAAAAGAAGTAATAAATGAAGTTCTAATTTTGGGGTCAACCATCATTGATTGGAACATTATTATGCTTCACAAACATAATGAAGATATAAAATGAAAAAAAGAAGGAAAAACAACATTATCGCTATCACTTGCCTTTTTATAAGATTTGCATAATATTTTTTTTACTCCTGAGAGATCATCCAAAGTCACAAAGTCGCAAAGTGTATTCAGTGTGTGTTTACTTTAAGCACATAAAACGACTCCTCACACCCAGGGGGGAGATATCTGCACTAGAACAAACATTATGAATATTTAATCACTGCCTTTTATAAGGTAATGTTTTTCAACACAGCCGTTTACAGTTTAATGAGACAGTCTGCCAACACTTTGAAAATCAAGTTAGATATCATCTGTATCTTCGTCTTTATGTTTAAACCCCACTGTGGCAATGCCGCTTTCAAACACCTCATTATCTGACATCAAGTTCCTCTTTGACATTGAAATTCTCTGGCATGGTCTCTTCAAACAGCTACCAGGAAAATGTCTGAACTAAATGCTTTGCCTAGTTTTGCCCTTAAAGATAGGGTTGGTAATCTTCTTCCAAATTTTTTTTTGTTATACATATACAGTATATATATAATGAAATGCTCTTTACATTCTGACAGCAATTATTGAATCAAATGCTGTGACAAAAAATATATATAAAACTGGTATATTTGGCTTTTGCAGGACTGTAATACCTGCTCTGCCCGTGCACTCATTGCGTAGCACCGAAGTCTTCCACAAGCTGCTTGACAGCTGTGAGTACTAAAAATAGCCATATTCGTTGTTTACGTCCATGATGATACTTTTTGGGGGGGAAGGTGGCTTTGGAGAGAGGCCTGGAGTACAGTCAGTACTCCGTGACTTATTTCGCTAGCTTTAGGAAATTTTGGAGCTTGGAGCTGCTAGCTACTTTCATTGGAATAGGGCTGGCAACACTGGGCTGGGCTTTTCCGGATGGATACTTTTAAACTTATGAGGATTATAAAACAACAGCTCCGTAGTTCGAACGAAGCTGATAAAACCCTCTTCCTCCTTTCAACCTCGACAAAGTCAGCGCATACCAGATCCACTCCTTCCATTCATACCTTTCACAATAAAAGCCAGAGACATATATACTGCATAACTGTTTACCAAAGGTCTGTAAAGGTTTTTAGAACAAGCTGATATGTACCTTCATAGAGCCAGTCAGCAATCCCGTTGAAAATGATCCCTTCCTTCCCTGAGGATGTTAGCCGAAGGGAGTTACTCTTGACATCTGATTGGTAGTAGATGTTATTCTCAAATATGTAGATCTGTAGAGACAAAGCGCACACAGCCGGGACTTAAATCTTACATTGTATGGTAAGTAATAGAGAAATGTTGCAAGAGAGGAACACTTGTGCATGGTAGTAAAAGTTTAATGTATGTGCCAGATTTAAGGCTTCACAACTTCAGCAAACATCTACTGGATTAACAATTATTATATTAAATACACACGGTATCTGGTCAAGCATCCAAACTGTTCTTTTAGGATTAAAGGTACAATGCAGTCAGTAGGGCATGAAGTGATTATGTCTAATGTACTGTAAACTGTATTTGTGTGAAGCTGCAGTAAAAGGTTTTACACAGTGGGCCCCTAACCTGACGGGCCACATGGGTTGATAGCCAGAACTACCTTAGGAGACGTCATTAGAAACTGTTCTGAAAAGGACAGGTACGTTCCAAAACTACTTGGCAGGTGATTGGATGAACCATCTGTCAATCAACCTCTTGCCGAAAGCCAGTCCGGAGAAGAGCGAAAAAGTCTTTTCCATCGACAAAGCCTTCAGTGCCATTCTTTGCTCTTCTTTCAATAAAGAAATATTCTCCAGTTCTGATGTAACTGATGCTATTGCAGCATCTGCGCTAACCTCTTTCAGAACGAACAGTCGACTCTCCATGTTGCGTTACACACACCTAAACCACACCCATAGCAACCAGTAGCTCCTCACAGGATGCTGATTGTTCTGGTCCCTGGTGGTTTGGACACAAACGTATTACTCGAAGCCTGACAAGATGGATTTTTGTGTGATCTCGTGATAACACAAGAATCCAGCTGCTGCTGAAATCATCAGTTTGTGTTTGCAATGTGCCCATGGATGTTCAGACAGCTATCCCTGGATTACTGTGATACTGAAGAATACCGAGTGAAGAGTGCTGCTGACATTTCACTGTAGAAAAAAAACAATGCTGAACATAGCAGACACATGTCACAAAATACAAATCCAACTTGTCAGACAAACAGCTGTCAACGTTGCACTGATCAAAGTCTGTCTGGGAAACAGAATCTTTCTTCAGCCTTTCCAAAGAGCCAGACGTCCGTGGTCGTTACGTGATCTTACATAAGAGGGTCTCTCTCTGCACTGACACACAGTCAGGGCCTTCTGCTGTCTGGCCACAAGGCATCAAGATCTCATCAGTCCAGAAGGCAGTCTATGCATGTGCTAAAAGGTTCAGAGAAATGGTTATCTAACAGCAGACTCTCTGCCAGAGAAAAATTCTATTCTAAAATAGGAGGGCCCATTACCGTTAACTGCAGAGTGAGCATAGTCAGCCATTTGAGGTTTTATTGCTGCTGCAGTAGTACAAACAAATTACTTTGAAAAAATTGTTTTGTAAAATTCAAAGTAGTTCCTTTCCAACAATATTTGTGTGTTTGTTTTTAATGAGAGTTTACGTTGAAGAAGCCCTCATCAGTCCTAATGTAACATGAAAAGCTCTTATCTCTGGCCATGACCTTGACAATGATGAAGCTGGCATAGTGCAAGTCGTATGAAAAGCTCAAAACCAACACTGCGTTAGTCCATCTCTCAGTATTTTCCAACTTCCATACCCTGTTTGTGGCTTTCAGTAAACAGGCCATTTAGCAGTAAAAAGAAGGTGGATTAAAAAGATAAATGTAGTAACTCTAGAATATGGGCAGAACATTTACCATGGTTTTTGAAACAGTGAGGCACAGCTCGTCAGGGAGACAACACAGCTACTTTAAAACCCTTCAGCCTTATTTAGTGTGACTTACATGTCCTGATATATCTGATACCATTATCCTAATCACTTGTAAATGTCCATACATCCGCTTTGAAATCATGGAGAAAACTCCTTATAACTCCATACAGGACCTTGACTGTGAATCATGTTTTTAAGTTTTCTACAGTCTCAGAATAATCCAGTGTTACGTTGTCATGTACATACTGTAATAGCTAACTCAGCATAATTTTAATGGGTCACTTTGCCAATTGTCATGGTAAATTCCATGATTCTATAATAAACTTCCAATATATGCATTTAGTTTTGAATATGTACTCTGTATGTTTTCTATTCGTATAATCAGTCCAGCAACGTTATGAATATTATCTGTTTATCCAGAGAAGAGTTGTCTCTCCTCTTCCTCAGAGGGACTCCTACTCTAACTTATCTTCTCTTTTACTACTTTAACCTTTGACAACGGAACTCTGGACAACCGGACGACTGGTCCCAACCACCACTTCTCTTTCTACACGTTATTCTTTACCATCGATAGCTTCACATGTTATGACCCACAGAAAGAGAGCTGGTTTCGATCACACCTGTCTTCTGATTCCTATTGTGCTCTGTTCTCTCTTTAAGATGTGCGGTCATCAAGACTATAAACATTGTGAAGAAATCTCCGTACTTTGTACTTCGCTGCAGACTGCTTGACACTCTGCATCGTTTCTTCTTGCGAGAATATAGAATTCAAATATTACTTATTCAATCAAGTATCTATATTTCAGTGTAATATCTCACCATCTCTTATGATAGTTTATATCGGCTGAATTCCACAACACAATGTAAACAAATACGAGCTAAAGAAGGGGGCTCCAGTTGTAGCCACCTACGCTACTCACTGAATCCATGGCAACATTATAATTTCCACGTTTGACATTTGTCTTGATCTTATCTGAGGTCCCACAGTATCAGGCTTTGAAAACTCTTGATATGTATCAAAGACATTCAAACAAACCCTAATTAGAAAACTGCCAACCTGTTGTTATGTGCGTCTAATGTATTGCTTACGACGTGATGAACACTCCTAATTCATATTCCCGATGTGATGTTCTGGCATCCTAATGAGAATACACACATTCCCAAAGAATTCAATAGAATGCTATGACTACTTACAGACTTTCCCTCTCCCACATGTTATGTCATTGTTTCCAAAAATGCACTTTCAGCTAATGATGCTGCGCATGCCACCCAAGAGCTCGAACACCTTCACTTCTGTCTGGCTCTCACCTCCTTGTCACCATAATGACTTCCTAATGGAGTTGTGTTGGATTCATGCTCAAATATTACATGCTGAAATTTGCAAATATGGACAAAGCAGCTCTATGTTGCTTTAGCCTTTAGGCTGTCAACAAAAAAGCCTCCCCATCGGTCCGGTGAAGATAAATAAAAAAATCAAAAATATGATGAGAGGAAATGTGCATCTAATTATGTTCCCTAAAAAATTTTGTACATTATGAGTAGCTGGATATTCTGAAGGAGAAGTGCATGGCAATACAACCACAATGTTCTGTGTGTCCTCACAGTTCAAACACACACACGCGGTAAAAGCAAAGATAAATTCTTATTTGTGTTGGCTCCACAATTATAGAGCCTTCAAATTACTGCATTTTCCCCCTTGTTGAAATGCTGATGTCAGACAAAGACTGTTGGACTCAGCAATAAATAAGTTGAACATTATATATACTATGCTACATTACAAACTAATGCTTTTCTGTGCTGGTCCAATTCAAGTGTGTTTAATGCTGATTCAACGTGTTGTCATTACTTGCTTAATAATTGCAGCCAAACATTATACAATTTTTTGTTTTTTTCATTATACAAACCTTGAAGCCTTGTAGCCTTGGAAAAAAAACATGCTTTTACAATAGCTTAATTACTTCAGCTGGTGGGAGACACAAATAAGTAAATATATAAAAAATAAAGTATGTGAGTTTAATCTCTCAGTAACCCTGACATGCAGTAAAGCAAAGTGCTGGCGAAGTTAGGGGCTGAAATTCAGCTGTGTAAGGTTTTTTCTCCTAGACTGTGTATACAAGGCTTTTCTGTGTGTTCTCACCATTTGTTGGCCTTGTACTCCCCAAGCAGCGTACTGAAGGACTGAGTTCACCACCTCAGGAGGGTCCAGCTCCCAAACCTCCCTGAAAATAAAGACAACAAGCAATGTCACCACACACATCTAGTGGTGTCGGTCATGGCAAACACAACATTGTTCTTTTTTCAAAGATGCAAAAAATAGATGGTTCCAGGTTCTGAAATGTGAAAATGTCTCATTTTCTCTTGGTCCAACAAGGCGGTGAGGCAAAAAACTCAAATGAGCACTAGTTGGCGACAGATCCACAGTCTTATATCAGAGCAGAGATGACCAAGATATAAAAGAAAACATGCCAGAGTGGTTCCCCAAAATGGCACAATATCTGAGGAATTCATCACAAAGCTTCCTAAAATAGCACTTTTGTTTGAAAAAAGGCAAATCCCATCGGCCACACAAAGATTTAATCCTCTTCCATTAGTAGTGGGAATCCTGCCTGTCACTGTGACTGAGCCTGGCAGTACGTCTGCATCCCAGCGTGACTGGGATCAGCACTTTGGACATAGATTGTGACACTTTGATGTTCTAAAGATCCACCCGAGAAGCAAAATGACGCGACAGACTGTCGGCTGATCTACTGATAGTCTTCAACCATTATTATACCCGAGCATACATTCATTTACACCTTGTAATTCTGGGTGGGTCTGTGGAAAGATTTTGTCACCGCAATAGCATCGCAACTGTGCTGAGATCAGAATGAAGGTCGAGTTCGAAGACGGGCGTGGTCCGAGCTAGGGGGGCTCAGAGGTCATTGGTCCACTTTAAACCCCGGCCACAATTTGGCGACGGGGCTGGTGGTGGGATCCCTTTGCTAGATGGTCTCTAGTTTTACAATGCTGACGTTTTTAGTTCATCAGCTTATCATACAGAACCCTGCAGTTGCATACAGTATTAACATTAGCCTGAGCCCATAGCAGGAAATAAAAGTGCAATGGAGCGACATGAAAGTGCGCCAACATTATCTTTGAAATTGATTTTCATGATGTCACAGACCGAGGGCATGTCTCGAAAGCAGAGGCTTTTAAACGATGATGTCCTTTGCAGATAAATGTCCATCAATCTACTTAGAAATCATAGAAAATGAAATACTCACTATAACTACAGAACTTGTATGTAATTATAAGTATTGAGCGTTTTCTTCAATATCTCAGAGTGTTCGGCATACGTTACATGATGGTGGGAATTTATTATAATGTACCATGGGGGGGGGGTTGCAGTTGTCTCAAGTTTTGTCTGAGGGTTGTCCAACAGGGCCATCATTTTAAAAACCTCTTCCCTATAGCATACGGGACGTTACCATTCTTCACAAAAAACAGCCGCTTCGAATGATATCAGCCGATTAAATGGCCAAAATGTCAATGTCAAGCAAACATCACATATGTTAACTTAAGTTACGTAACAAACGTACCTATTTGGACCCAAACTTTGAGCTTTTCCTGAACCTAACCTGATAGTTTTTTGCTTCAATTCACCACATCAACCACGTGTTCTGAACCGCAACCATTTCACAACATGCTGGTGGTGCAGTTTGCCCCCTCTGAAGCATTATAATGGTAGTGATTACAACTGATAATGGCCATTTGATGGGCTTTTGATTCGAAATAGTTGTTTAAAGCTGTGTGCCCTGTAAATGGGACTGCAGCCTAGTTCTGCTGGAGCAAAGGAGATAAAGTGAGAAACACCGACCTTTTCTTCATGCATGTTACAACATGCAAACAGGTAATGACAATACTTTCATTGCACCGAGCCCTTACCGATAGATACATGTGCTGTACTGTTTTTGAAAACAACTTGGCTCGCAGCTACGTTTCTTCCCTGATGACTAGTGCTTTTTTCACCGCACACGTTGCCTCACAGCAGCTGTGGAGGAGGACACGAACACTTACCGAGTGTGAATGTTGTAGATACTGTAGGAGGCCATGTAGGAGTGGCGGTAAACCTGCAGCAAAATAAAGACGGAAGGAAAGATTAAAAGATGACTGTCTGAAACATTAACGAGAGAAGCAGCAGTGCCACAGATAATGACATCATGACACAAAATGAAAAAGGGAGAAGGCGTCAAACAAAACAGACTGCTTGCTGCTCTCGGTGATAGAATCGGTAGACAATGCAATTTGCATGGGTGACAGCTGTTGGATGAGACATTTTAATTCCATCTGAGAAACCCATCATCCCCTCTGTGCTGAAAGCCCGAGAGAGACGGGGAGACAGAGAGAGAGTGACAGAGAGAGAGGGAGGGAGGGAGAGAGATGCATTCAGAGTGACAGAGGGGTGCATGTAAAGCTGTCTGAAACCCCCAGTGGAGAAGCTGGGGCTGACATGATAATAGACCTCTGACCGTGGCTGGTGATCGGGCACAGAAACAGGCCAAGGTTTTGCATTCCATCATGAAGATGACACTCATGTATTCAGCTCTGATACAAAGCAGGGGAATATGTTACAAGGGAAAAGTCTGTACTGCTAGTGTAAAAACTCAGAGATACACTTGGCTGACAATGGGTGTACGCTGGGGAAGAATTATACTCATCAAAGTAACTGAAATTGTGTCATGAGTCTAATGTGTACATTCAAAGACAATGTTTCTCTTTCAAATATCTAGGCACGGTGGCTACAGCACAGCTTATTTTGATTCATTTTTGCATTCTTTCTATGGATTCATTGTTGTCCTTATCACCTTTGAAACTTGTCCTTATCACCTTTGAAACTTGTCCTTACCCCTCATGCATGGTATCCTTTTTTGTCAGCACAAATGCAGCTCTAAGTCTCTTTTGTCGATGTAACCAAGTCTAAAGCTGCCAGAAACCCAGAATCCAAGAAAAATGCTGCGGTGGCAAAAATAAATGTATAAATCCTGAGTAATAATCACTCAAAACATTATTATAGTACAGTTAAGGGTTGTACAAATATATGTTTTGATTCACACACACAAATACAGCAGAAGAAATGTAAGATAGAAAACTAAAAAACAGTTTATTTACATGTAAAGTGTTTTTTTTATCCTACTCGTTTTTCATTTAAAGTCTACAGAGTATACCATTGTAAATAAATTCATAAAAAAAAAAAAAAAATTCTATTCTTTTTTTTTCATCTCCTGCGGGCATACACGAGATACTGTGTGAAAGCAGCACATCAGCACTTTCAACTGGTTTTCTCAGCTGGTTTCTACATATATACATAACATTATGTTAATATAAATAAAACATGCTCAGCATATTCATAGATGAATGCAGGGTTTATCAAATCAAAATCAAAATCAAATCAAGTTTATTTATATAGCCCAATATCACAAATTATACATTTGTCTCAGTGGGCTTTACAGCCTGTACAAAGTACGACACCCTCTGTCCTTAGACCCTCACATCGCACAAGGAAAAACTCCCTAAAAGATACCCCACAATTAGTGGGGGAAATATGGAAGAAACCTCAGGGAGAGCAACTGAGGAGGGATCCCTCTCCCAGGACGGACAGACGTGCAATAGGTGACGTGTGTACAGAACAAACAGCATAGTTAAAAATACAACATGGACAATCTATGCGACAGAAAACATGATACGATGGTATATATAAAAAAAAGATGGATCCAGAGGGATGTCAAGGCTTCCTGGTGTCAGGCAGGACCAGGGCAACAGGTGCAGCCACGATTCGCGGTCCAAAAGTAATCTTTAATAGTGGCAACCTGCCAGATAAGGGACACAGAAACTCCGGGGATGATGCCCCGGATGGTGAGTTAGTAACATGCATTTAAGGGACATGAATGCATATCAAATAGAGAGGGAGAGGAGAACGAGAAAGATAGGGAAGAGGAGAGGAGTGAGTCCCCCGACAGTCTAAGCCTATAGCAGCGTAACTAGGGGCTAGTCCAGGGCAAACCTGAGCCAGCCCTAACTATAAGCTTTATCAAAGAGGAAAGTCTTTAACCTGCTCTTAAATTTGGAGAGGGTGTCTGCCTCCCGAACACACACTGGGAGCTGGTTCCACAGTAGAGGAGCTTGATAGCTGAAGGCTCTGGCTCCCATTGTACTTTTAGAAACCCTAGGAACCACAAGTAACCCTGCACTTTGGGAGCGCAATGCTCTAGTTGGTTTATAAAGTACTATGAGATCTTTAAGATAAACTGGAGCCTGACCATTAATCGCTTTGTAGGTCAGGAGAAGGATTTTGAATTCTATTCTGTATTTTACCAGGAGTTTATGGCAAGAATAACTAAGGTTAAGGTATATGGTTAAGGCAACTTCGGGACATAAACACAAACTGCTCACATGACAGTCAGATGCCCTCGGCACCCTTACAGGGAGAACACTTGCTGAATTGGCACTTAACGTTGGCACTGGACATTAGTAGTGAGCTGCAGAATCATCCAATATTTATGCAATTGGAAGGGATACTGGGCTGTCTGTGCTGACCAGACAAGTTCTCCTTAACCAATCCCAGAAAAGGATTTCTCTCTGTATGGCAGGAAACAGGAAATGGTGCTCTCTGAACTGTTGCTTCAAAGTTGAACGAGTGTCTCCAACATCATTGTATGTTGTTGCACCAAGGGGGCCTGGTCCATGGTATGGGGTGCACTCTAATGCTGTGAAATATGCATGAATATCTTGGATTGTACAGCAGCTGAAATGAGTCGTGGTCATAAATAGCGATAGGGTCACAGATTGACGAATGACTGGGGCTATTATTAAAATAGAAATGACAAGCCAACATTAGTGATCGCCCATGCTGGGATAGAAGTTGATTGGACTGTGAAGACTTTGGCAAATGCTTGCTTTCCATTCAGTAAGTCTACCAACTGGATATCAATGAGGTAGGCATTGGCACTGCGGATTTTCACAGGTGGCAGAAGTCATTCCTGTGTATGGGTTTTGGAGGAATCGTATCCAGTAGAGATGCTGATTGCTGACAACATTGGAGCCATTGAACAAGAACGGTCACACAGCAAGGAAGAATAGGGTACAACTCCTTACATTAATGATGCAGATGAGCAAGGATCGCATCCCAGAAAAGAAAATGAAAGGAGCTATCATTGTTTATCTCATTAAGAGAGCCAAAACAAAAGTATATAAGCTACATCAACAATAGATAATGTACTTGTGTATTAACAAAGACATGTACCAAGAGACATGAAACCTTTGAGCATGCTGTGAGAGTCAAACAGGAACAGAGAACATTCCAACTTTCAGCAGCTTTTCATTTTACTGAGGCTGTTACGGCATGAAGTATTGCGCACCCCAATGGCACATATCAGAGTTTTAAGTGCTCCCTGGCACATGTGGAGGGGGTCAGCAGGAGTGTTCTGCATCAATGTGGAAGGTGTTGTCAGAGAGTTCATTTTGGACCATTCCTTCAGGCTGTCCAGCCCAACATAGGCTTTCCTTTTTCTTTTTTCCCTTTTCTTTCTCACACGTCTATTACGCCTGCTGGCAGCTTAATGCTGCCTCCCCAGGACACAGCGGTGAGAACATGACTTGACTTTTCTCAATAACTTGTAGAACTTGGTCACTGCCGTGCATTATAAAGACAGAGCTTACCACCTACCTTGTGAAGAGAACTATCCACTATGCCCGACACGGGTGTTAGAAAAAAAAAGTTCAAACCCAGAGGTAAATTCCAGCATATTGCTTTCAATGTACATCACTGAGATGTAACGATACCTGCAATTAAAAGCACCATGGCGGAGATAAAAACTACAAAGAAGGAAACATTGTTGTGGTTAAACTTGGAGCCCACAGAGTTCACAAGGCTTTATAGTAATGACGTCATTAGAGCCCGGTCTCATTGTCAGGTTGTCAAATACGCTTTCAACTAATGCCAACGTAAACCCATTCAAGGAAATTATACGCTCACAGCAACTGACCCAGACGTCCATTTACTCGTTCGGATAGATGATGTCAAACAAACACGTTCACTCTGGAGGCCACTGTTCGTGTTTCGTGTGTCTTTACGTACAGAAATGAAATGAACTGGTGTGGTACTAGTTCAGTGGTCTAGTGGTTTGGCTTCCAAATAGAACAATGAAGGTTTGTCAGTTCAATACCAGGCTGCCTCCAGGTATTTATGTCCAGACATTAACGAGGTTGAGCTGCAAAAGCTTGCAACATGTACTGTTATAACATTCACCAAAAATTACGATTTAGGAATTGTTGGTACTGGGCCGGTGCACTGCTCTCCGCCCCTCTATTGGTAGAGTTTGGTAACCTGAGCAATAAATAAATGTCAATCAGCTATAATCCATATTCTTATGATAACAATAGATCAAATGACTATGTGTAATTTGAAAGGTGTCGCTCTTAGTGAGGAACCCACAGAGAATTATCACCTGATTCTTCAGTTCCCCTCAGCTCCCAAAAGATCTCTGTATCTTTTGCCTATTTTAGCTCGTTGTTCTAGTTTTCTGGCTCGCTTTCCTGTGTCCGTTCACTCTCATAGCCTTGTTTTCAAAGAAGAAGCTCTAAAAACCCAGTGTACACTACCTGCTGAGCACCAAACAGCTGACGGACAAGGTAAGCTACGAGCTAACGCACACACAAGGGAGCATTTAGAAGCTAAAGAGCCAGATGTTTTGTGTCAGGAGTTGGTGTTATAGAAGTAACCACAGTATGCTACACTTCCCTTGAACGTTAAATATTACACAGTATAGTCGTTTTATGTTCCAGTGTAAATGCTATCTAACCCCTACGGAGAACAGAGTATGTTATTATCTGTTTCTCCAAAGTATAGTTTAAGAAACTAAACAGATGTTAATGAGGCTTATGGCCGTTATAAAAACATTATACAAAGACTACACTGAGGGTTTGGATTCCAGCCTAAGCACCCATGAACGGCCCATAACAATAAGCTGGAACATCAATAATATAGCATCCTTGTTCATAGTGAAAGTAAATTAGTGTTGAGAGAGAAGAGGATTCACCGAGCTCCAAGTGACTCATATCGACTTTATGCAGAGTGTAACTTCTCAGCACATACTGAATGAAGTGCAGTTGACACAGGGGTTGAGTGTTCTCAATATAAATTTTTACAGGCTTTATTACAAATATCTCTCCAGGTTGTGGAGAAGTGTGCCTGTGAGTAAAAAATTGATTCTCCAAGGTGCTCCGACACATTTCTCAAACTCTGACATGCTGAAACTTCCTAATTTTCTGCCATGAAATTGAAAAACTCTCCACGGGTACCAAATGAGCCCTCAAAGGAACTCTTCAGCAATACTCCATTAAATGAGGCGTAGGGCTCACATGAGTACGGTGACCTTTGTTGCCGGCTTGATGATAAGACAAAGAAGGTTGTGACATTTTCAACACTGAAGTACAACAGTGGCTGTGCAGATGGATATAATGTCCGAAAGCAAAAGCATGGGGACCAATATAACACAATGTTATTAATAGTACAACGTCGATCTTTGAAAGCACATATTGACCAACACAATACGCCGCTCATTAAGGGTCTTTCCACAAAAGCCAAAAGATTTTCCTCCGATTCACTATCTGTATTGATGAATGAATACTTCTGTACTTAGAATTACTTTTTGAACCCTTGATTGTTTTTACAAAGTCACTGCGCCCACAATGTTCATTGATGGAGCTAAATCCTGGAAAAAAGTTTTGATCATTTGAAAAAAATGTCTTGATCTTGAACTTTGAAGAATACAATATATATTCAAACTAAAATAATTGTATGAAAAGGGTTTTTCAGGTTGAATATCATTTTGATTCAGTTCTGTAATTTATTGGAACAAATAATTTATTTTCATTTTTCAATTTCATATATATTTTGATATTTGAGTTCGTTTTTTTTTTTATTGCAGATTCTATGTTTTCAGATTCAGAATGTATTTCTTACAGTTTAAAATCCTGTTACTATGGTTCCAGATCTTTTTTCAGTTTCAGATCGTATTTTTTCAGTTTCAGACTTTTGCCCCTGATCTGTGGGGGGGGCGTGGCTTCAACTGAGAGGGCCGTTGACATGTGAGTGACAGCAAAACATAGAAGGTTGAGGACCTTCCTCAATCATGTTGCCTTCAGGAAACGTAGGTACCTCGAGAAGTATGATTCAATAAAAAACTATGACAGCTTGTGCAGTTCAACAGACACAGGGAGTGACGTTTCCCACTTCCACATAGTACTGTGAACACAGCGTAGTATTCGCTTGCGATGGCGTCTGCTCCACCAGGACAACCTGCT
Source organism: Bovichtus diacanthus (assembly GCA_943590825.1). Lineage (NCBI taxonomy): Eukaryota > Metazoa > Chordata > Actinopteri > Perciformes > Bovichtidae > Bovichtus > Bovichtus diacanthus. Next base: position 175,216 of record CALSBV010012214.1, on the reverse strand, counting down.
CCCTTTTTTTAATAGATACTCTGGGATATGATCCCAAATATTATGATAATGGCTCATTTTTGTAACATACATACAGGGAAAATACGTTTTTAGGTGGGGAATTTGGCGAAGCTGGAAATGAAGCATTGCATGAACTAGCTTTATGCTATCAGCTATAGTGTTAGTGACTTTTACCCTCTTTTCAGTGTCCAGCTCAAGTTGCACAGATCCTTAAAAATAAAAAAAGTATTATATTTTCTCTTTGTCAATTCAACATTGAGAGGCAGTGAGAGAGCGGAGTCACTTCTCTGATCAGCTCTCCATAAACAGCCAACTACTGTGTGTGTGTGTGTGTGCGTGTATGTGAGCCGGAGACTCGACCCCGGTGCAGCAAGTGCGCAGTCAGCATTAAAAAGTCAGCTGAAAGCGCTACATTGCACATGTATGGGCTTAATGAATGAATTATATTTATTTACACTGCGCTTTTTACAGCAGAGCCATCTCTAAGACGCATTGCAAACGCACACTAAAACAGGCAATGTTCTCAAGTAAACATGGTGTATGCTTTTAAGGTCAAAGCATTAAAGCTCGATGGGGTACGAGCACATCTGCACCCTTCCTAGTGACCAATGAGGTTCGACAAGGTGGAATACTGTCACCTGTTCTCTTCAATCTGTATGATCTTTCCATACACTTAAAAGAGTGCAAGGCTGGATGTATGATGTTGGGTAGTCTTATTTACCATCTGATACACGCTGATGCCTTAGTCTTCTGAATCAACAGTGTTATCATGATTGCTAAAACCAGGGAGGATCAGAAGCTACAGAGTCACGGAGAAGGTGATGTTATAACAGCACTCTTTAGAGCCTCACAAGATGGACATGTGCTGGTCATATGTGACGAGCAATGTGCCCATCTTTCACACTGGGTGGAAGAATTTTATGTGTTGATTAACCGATCCGAAAATCTTTTATCGTAATAGTTTAATCGGAGCCTAAACAAAATCACCAGCTAAGACACAAGGTATTCCTCTTGTGTTTTTGAAACTTTGGAACAAATATCTGCACGTGTCTTCTAGATCTGAATCCAAAGCTCTCGTTTCACTTCAGCTCACTATAGACAAGACAGTTCGTATTCTCCCAAGAGATATTATTGTATGACATGAAACTACAATGTCTGAGTAAAACAAAGAGAAAAAGCAGCACAGACACTGAAAGAATGTCTTGGGAGTGTCACCACACACACACACACACACGGCTCGCCATCAGCCCATTTATAAGCAAAGAGAAAATCGAGCCTAGTGGGAGTAGCTCCCTGGATGGATCTGTACAGTGGGAAACATGTCTGGCCAAATGATTACCAAAGAATCCCAAAGATTTGGGCTACAGGATATGAGCAGCTGACACTGTATACTGAAGCACATTGAAACCATCTGCTGCCGTGGCAATGTTGCCTCTCGGTGCACTTACAGGTATGCCTTGATTTGGTAAAATTAATTAAATACGATACCTCGGACACTTCTTGCCTAGTTTTGACAAACCTGCATTTTGACCCTTTGGCACTTACTGTTTACAGCAATCTTAAAGGAAAACTATGGAGCATTACAACTTGGGTTGTATTTTGTAGCTCGGGACGATGGTTCTACCGGTTATGATAAGAATGTACTCAAAGAATAACTTCTGAGATCTCAGAATGCGGCGACATCTATACAAATAAGTCCAAACGGGCAAGAAACACAAGCATTCAGAAGATCAGAAATATCCTAAACAAATCTGGTTAGTCCAATTAAGAAGATAAAACAAAGGTCAACTTTAAAAATTAATACTCAAAAATCCCTCACAGTTTACAGACTGACTTCCTCTGTCTTCCTCTCTCCAGATAGAGTAATCCAATTCACTAATCTGTCAGTCTGAATGCCTTAATTGTTCATGTGTTTTGCCTGTTTGCCTACTTTGGTGAATGCACTTAAAATGTGTGGGATTTAATGGCATCGAGCAATGAGGTGACAGATTGCTAACAACTGACCCTCCATTTTCCAAGCAAAGAGAGTAGCTACATTGGCCTTCAGGTGATATAAAAACACGAGTAGCTCTCTAGAACCGGAGTTTGGTTTGTATGTTCTGGTCTACTGTAGAAACATGGCGGTGCAACTTGACAGCGTACCGTGGATGAGGACGTAAGATAAATATGAAAGCATAGTTATCAATGTTGTATTCCATTTTCCGCCAGTAAATCCCCCTAAGTCCTACACACTAGTCCTTTAAAATTGGAGGCGGGTTTGCTTGATCGGCAGGCGTATATTATTATCAGACCCATTTCATCTAAACTCAGAGTATAAAAGTTGGGCTTTTCTGATTCCATGTCACTGCCAAGAGAGTGGCAAGTGATACGTAAACTCAAAGCTGACAGTAATTCTGTGGGTGAAGTTACAGATACTAAGTTTTATATTTTTCAACAGCCTTTGGACAGCTAACGTGTCATAGCTCTAGGGTCGTGTAAAATGGATGCAAACACTTTTTAGATAAAATTGTATGAAACAGTATGGACTCAAGTGTTTTCAGATAAAATAACACGTGGAAATGTCTCTTTTAAATACCATACAATTAATGGTAGAGTACATTGATGCATAATCCTGTGTGGACGTCGTCAACGTGATGTCACCTATTTGTTTGTAGACTACCGTTTTGAAGCCTCGAATTTAGCATTTTGGCCGTCGCCATATTGTTGGAGCTGAGTACAACCGAAACTGAACAGACATTTAACAAACATCTAACAACAAGCTTTCATGAAGTGAAAACACACTGTGAAAGAGTTCTTAGACACAAACATGGAGGACACCCAAACTCAACACCATGGTAACAAGCTGTCAATCACAAGGTAGCCACGCCCTAATGCATACACTGCTTCATCCTCTATTTTACTCTAAATGTGATCATAATTTACAAAATGATCATCATGCTGTGTTGAAGAAGAATTGAAACTAGAGATTGAGACCATAAAGTCATCAGGGAAATGTTTACTTAGTGTCATTTTCTCATAGAATTCTATACATTCAGACTTATTTTTGCAACCAGTGGAGTCGCCCCCTGCTGTGCAATAGCATTGCAGGTTTAAGGTACTTCCGCATTGGCTACACTTTTCAGACCCGAAGTGTACAATACTAGCACTACTACGTCCAGAGATATCAAAGGGGTGGATACATCTGTACGAATAATCTCAGACAGATACATTCCATCATCGCAAAGTATATTTTGTCATATTGCCCAGGCCTACATAGCTCAACGTATGATTCTTCTTTCTGTCTGCTGCCCTGTCTCATAATATTCTGCATTCAGCAGATTAAACATGCCCTACAGCAGCAGCGCTTCTAGAGACAGTGTAAGGAACGCTGGTGTTAATTACAAAGTGTGTATTTTGTTGGCATGATCAGATAAATATTGATAAATAATAGTTGGTATCACCATCCACAATTCAAACAGACCTATTTTAAATGTACTTACAGACAAACAGAATACAGAGACACAGGTGCTGTTTTTTTTCCACCAGAAAAATGATAGATCAGAGGAATAATTGGTCCTTTCCCTAACGTACCAGGTGGGCTCCACTGAGACTTCTGCCCCCTCTTGTCCCTTTGTTTTCGGCATTACATCTGTGACTCCCCACTCACATTCACCACTGAGCTAATTTGTTCTTTTATCAGCAGTTTAGGCTCGAGGTGGGACACTGGAATATAAACTCATCTCATACGAATATATGGAATAAATTATTGTTGAGACAACTCCATCTGCATTATTCAGAAACCTCTGAAGACAAAGTTGAAAGAAAATGGCTTTTTTATCTTTTGTATTGACAAAGCAGAAATCTTGCACTGGTATATACGAAAAGAAATACAGAATAAATGGAAGCATACAATCCATTCACGCTTTGACGTCCAAACAAAGGAGGCTGTCGCTCTGAATCAGTGAGAAATCAGTCAACGTCAAACCCACACACTTCTGTGCCTTTATAGCTCGAAGCTAATAAGCTCTTTTATTTTTTATTTCAAAAATGTTTTTTGTAAGCTTCAGCTGGAAAGGAACAGAGCGTGTGCATATTAAGAGAGTGAGAGAGGGGACATGTCACAAATGTCCCCCACGTGATCGGAGTGCAGTTGCATTTGATTGAAACCACCGGTCCACAAAGACGTCATGAATTGACATTTAAAGACTGAAAAAGTCACCAGGCTGCAAGGATTTGCCCGAACAAGAGCATTACAAGATGTCTACAAGGCTAAAAAAAAGAAGAAAAAAAAACAACACAGGCCTGTTGTCAGCAGTGACAAACAGGAATCCCAGAGATTATGAGCTTTTATCAAGCCTAATCACTCCCAGATACAGGTGTAGTCAGATAACGGAATGTAATCCCACGGATAGGTGACACTAAAGGAGCTTTCTCCAACACCTTGTAACAGCGGACTTCTTCACTCACACTGTCAGCAGATCCATGTAACCAGCTAGTGTACATTCTGAACCCCAAGCACAAAGACAAAGTTATCAGTTCAAAGCATGCATCAAAGTGTGTGATTAGCAGGAGACTGGTTTTCTCATTTTAAAGCAGAGCAAGGCCCCTTTGTTGTTTCATTCATCAGTCATTACAGGTTACGATTAACTGCAAGCACAGACTTTATGGCAGATTTCAAAGATCAAAGTTTTGGATTACAACAAACCCACATTGAAGTCCCGTTTCAGCTTAGGGCAAAAAAAAAAAATCTGTTTTTTAAAAAGCAATCATCACAAAACAATTGCATGTCATAATTAGAAGGGCACTCGAAGAGCGTAAATGCGTGTATCCGCCCTGTGGTTTGGATCTGCTCCAATGAGTACTTCTTTGGCTCATGCTATGCCCTTACGCCAAGTGTCATGGGAATTGGACCAGCCAATCTTCCGTAATCCTGCTCACAAATTGAAAACAGGAAAAAATTACCTCCTTTGGCGGAGGTAATAAGTCACTGTAGTATGCTTATTAAATGAAACGAAACACACTGTATTCAGATGCTGAACTCATATGCTGACATCGCATTACTGCGCAGTGTGAATTGGTTTTGGCACCTGACTGACAAAAAAGGCACCACATTTATATGGTAAACATTTAGCTGATCTCATGCACATTACACTTGCACGAGCAACATACACAATAGCAAAGACAATTTCCAATCAAACTACTGGAGTGTGGCGTAATAGAGAGGGAGGGGGGGTTATTTAATAGCAAGCTCGCTGTGTTGTAATTAACATGAAATGAGGACCGGTGCATATTGTACCTGTATTGTAGATGATTAAATTGACTTCATTTGCTTGCATACTTGTGAGTGAGAAACAAACTTCTTCAGAATGAATCAATATTTCTAATCAGAGGCAGTAATTGCTTTGGAAAAGAGCTATAGGACACTACAGTGTGAGGTATCACCTGACCACGCTGTTATCATTTCAGGGGCAACATCTCTGTCATGATCCTGGCTTTTAGTTTTTCTGTTTCCTGATTTATTTTGTAAGGGACACTCCCCTTGTGTCATGTCTGGTTTTACCTCCTGTCTTTGTGTGTTTTCCTGCCTGATATGAATAGTTTGCCCCGGCCTGATTTGATCCTCCTGTGTCTAATGAGAGAGAGAGAGAGAGAGAGAGAGAGAGAGAGAGAGAGAGAGAGAGAG
>CALSBV010012214.1:140881-160817 GCA_943590825.1 Bovichtus diacanthus | reverse complement strand
GTGTTGCCAGAGTGTCATGGAAATTAAGCAACTTACTGGACATCAGTACTGTTTAAAGGTAAATGTATATGAAACACTTATCCTTGCAATTTCTAAGTAACTGCTAACATAACACAGGGCATTCCAGTGAGAAACTGCAGCTAGTAGCAGTGATAAGAGAGTTAGCTTTACAGGTAGTAAGAAATGAACTGTGAGTCCCAAAACATCCACCGGCAGAGGAGAAGGCCCCCCTCACACACGTAACACACGCATACAAAGAAAAGTAACGTTAGCATATACTGTATGAAATCCCTGCTATTTGCACTCTGCCTTCTATTAGCTTGTATGAAAAAAGCTGCTGTTTCCTCAAATAACCAGACACTGGATATATGCCAGATGGGTTTTTGTCAGTGCAAGCACTCATATTAGAGTCGACTGCAGTGGAAACCGGCAAAGCTTTACTTGCAAGAATGTCAATACAGGATTTAACAATTTATCAGCAACAAAAGGTAGCGGCCTGCTCACACTACACTCCATAACAACAGTGTCTTACAGGCACATTTAAAGTCAACAGCATGAAACCATATGACAATCCAACTGAAAAGATTTACTTGTGAATGTATTCATGGTTACCTGAATGAGTTGACTATCTGCTACATATTCCATATATAGCCTACTATACACAGCAGGAATGAGTGGAGAGTGTCACAGGGGATAAAACTTTTCTTTTCTCGCTGCAAAAGCATTCACGTACCTGTTTCACATCATAAGCGAAGAGCACATATTTCAGATCAGGGGAGACAGAATACTTGACGACGTTGAAATTGATCTAGAGGAAATTAGAGGGGAAGAAAGACGGAGATATAGACTAACTGTATGCAATGTCAATCACTATGAAAGTGTTTAAGAGTATGATGAATCCCACATAATTTAATATATACGGCATGACAAACTAATCTACTTACAAATGTTGTGTTCGTCAGGACGATCTCCGTTTCGTTTGTAAGGAGGTTGAACTTGATGACGTGGCCATCGCTGTTTCTGTAGATGACTTCAGAGTCTGTGAGTAGAGACAGAGGGAGCAAAGAAAGAAAGAAAAAACAACTATATGAAGGAAATTGCATTTTGAAAAGCTGTCCTGAAAAAGACATTGCAGAGAAAAACCTCAAAGCGAGAGCAGCCCCGAAAGCAGCCATCCCGACTGCATTCAGGACTGCAAGGATGCCAGTGAAAACAAACGCTTTTCCAAGCCTCATCATTCCCTTAAACCAAATAACAGCAACAATACAGCAGACAGCCAAACGCACTCAAGTTCGTGCAACTGACTGATTAACTGTGAGGAATCAAAAGTGAGATTTCAAAGTCAAACACGATGGGAAGGCCTATATTTTTCCTCTTCTGCTGTGTTGACGTAAAGAGCTCTGTGTAGCAGTGCCAGGGGGAAAAAAAACATCTTTCGTACCGAGCTGAATTGATCGAGCGAGACAGCATTGTTTGTCTTGTGTGAGAGCCAAACGTTCAGAAATGTAGCCTCAAATGTCAGGGTTTGGGGGATTTGTCACAATGATACCTTTGTGTCAACACAATAGCATGCACAAACACTCCGATGCATGCAGACGTACACATACATGTGTACACGGGTTCAAATACAGCAACTACTGAGCAAGTGCCCTCTCTCATACTGATTAACAATTGTATTGCTGGATATGCTGAAACACGGAGAGAAATAATCAATCCGTTTCGTTCAGGTTACTTGACAATTAAATTATTCATCTGTTAACAGTCTGGCCATGGACAGTGGAGACATTTCCATTACAAACGACTAACAATAATCCCTAGAGCACCAGGCACTTAATCCTAAAACTCTCCAGAACAGCAGGTCCTTTATTTAACACAGGCTCAGGCTCAGGTAGAAGAAATACACAATATTAAATGTTATTTGTGTTTCATCTGTTAGCATTATTCATCAAATTGGCATATTTACATGAAAATATGAAACTACTTTTCCTTCAAGGGCACATAGAGCATTTTGTTTGGAGACAAAGGAGCCAAATAGACGAGATGAAGTAGCAACAAAATTTGGACACCAGCTGTAGAATAAAACGCTGACCACACACAAATCACTGTTTTAACAAACGGTAAAGCGAGCAATGTCAAAAAAAAAAAGTCAACAATGTAAAGATAGAGAGGCATTGTTGACCACGTGATCTTCAACAAGGCCTCATTCTGTTTTTTTTAACATTTGTAAAGAAGTGGTCGATGTGCACGTCAGACAGCAGTGCTAGATGTATGACAGTTATTCTATTTGTACGATACGATGCCTTGGATACGATCATTTCAGCTCAACTGGAAGTTGGTTTTAGTATCTTCTCACATGACCTCTTTCCAGCAGAATCATAGCCTACACTGTAGGCTATGATGTCGATGAACGGTCACGGCTGTCGTTCTTTCTCACTAATTGGTTGAGCAAGTTTGGAAAATTTCCGGAAATTACGGGAAAATGATCATCAATCATTGGATGAGGAACTAAAAGGGCACCTGAGAGCCAGAGAGTGAAATACACTTTTAGTGCATCCGTCCTGTGATTCCGATCTGCTCCAAAACTTAACGGGTTCTTCCCAGTTTCATGAACATCGAACTTTTAGTTTTTCTGTAATCCTGCAACAAACCAAAACGCTAACGAATCAACAACCCAAACCGAAAACGTATCCTCCTTGGCCGAGGTAAATATTAAAGAGGACAGGTCAATTTTTTTTCTTCTGTAACCAGAAGTGTCATTTAATTTGTCTCCTCTGATCCTCGTTCACCCTGTGGTGTATTTATTAGCCACAACGGTGATAGAGAACGCAAACTGTGGTTACATGGAACCTGACGCCCGTTCTTCTTATTAATTTTTTATTATTTTTTGTGAGTGAGGCCGTTAAAAGTTAGTGTCAGAGAGACTTAAACATTTTTGTCTAAATGGTAGTAACAGAAGCAGGTAACACAACATCGTTGTTGTGAATGGCTTAACATGGAACCCATTTATAACAAAACGACAAACTACCCTCCAAATAGATGTGTCTCCGATGACGTCATTTTTAAATGATCAAAATAATTTTCCATTCGATGCCCAGCAGTGTTGAACCCCAAATCAGTGCACGCTTTAATATTTAGAGCTGATAAAAAGGAACCCATTGCTGTGATCTTTAAAACATTACCAAAGGTCTCTGCACTGCTCTGCACTTGTCTCCTTAAATAATGAAATCTTCGTATCTGAAAAAGAACAAGCTAAGACTCTAATGTATAAGTAATGTGCTACGTCTGTAACCCGATGAATAATGAAATGCCTTGGCTTTATTCTGCCACGCTTAACTCTGCAATTTACCTAAGGTGGATTAAGTAATGGCCACTGTACACGGCACATGCTGCCACTGCAGCTTTTTCGTGTGTTATTTTAAAACCCTACCACCTACCGGCAGGTTTGAAGGGCAAGGAATCGCCACAATTACACCAATTATCATTGCCAGAAACTGTATTATCAAAGAAATTATCAAGAGAATTTCGAATTTCCGACAGTCCTTGAATGAATCGTGTGCAGAACAGGAAAAGTAACCAACAATAAAACCCAAAAAACATTAAATATTGCAACACAAAAAAATGTGTACTGATGTATAGATGATATATATTGTAACTAATTTATGAAAGAAATTCAACTTGTGCTTTTTCTTTTTTTTTCTTGAATTATAGCATTATATCTGGGTTATCGTATACAAAAGACATTTTTGAGTTCTCCCCACTTTTGATGTAAGGGCTTCCTACAGCTCAATTTAAGATTACAGCATCAATATCTGTCATTGTATTATCTGTAGCCAGAAATGTGATGAACAGGTCATTCCGTGGTCAAAACTGTGTTTGAGTTCAAAATGGGATTGAATAAAAATGTTGAAGAATAATGTTCAAAATGAAGCGTTTGTGGTGAAGCTGGTATTAGTCATGGCCAATAAAATCATCTCTTCCTCTTCTCTCTGAAACCTCTCGATATGACAGCTTCTGTGTTGGAAAGAAGAGTGAGCCATGAAAGAGAAGGTGGTATCCTTGTATGATAGGTGCACAAACACTTAACATGCGGCACCATTTTAGCCTCTGGGCCTTGTGCAGGAATTTGTTCTTAAAGAAACAATCTTGACGATTTTCAATTAAATAAATGTCTGTCAGGTCAACATCTATCGCCGAAGGCCTATGACCCGCTGCTAAAAGTACTACGATATTTATATATTTGCAGTATTGCGAATTGGGAGTCTTTTGGCAACGTTCCAGGAAATGATTCTGTATTAAGTTAAACCGACCATATTCTACTACTGCAGCTTCACACTAAAAGCATTTAACTGGCGAAACACGAGAGGGCTTTTTAGAAGGAAGTAGTTAGAGGAAGCGCAATGAGTTCTTCAGTGAGCTCAATGATGACTCAATGATTTGATCGTCCATCAAAAATGCATCTACGAGACAAGACAAGTGTCAGTTTGGGCAGTTTTTGACAGCAGATCAGTTTGTAACGGAAGAGTCAGGAGCAGCCAGAGGGAGCTGTTAGATGAAGAGCTGAGAAGAGATGAGAACTACTCTCATCACGCTTGCTCACAGAATGGTGGAAAAAAGGCCAATTATTACCTGACATCTTTATTCTGAGTCCTGTAGTATTAAACCACCTTTGCTTTTACCACCAGTAAATAGGGTGTCGCCAAATCCACCATGACTGAAATCTTCAGGATTACCACTGTCATATGATTCCCGTACAGACACAAGCAATAATGCCTTCAGGGTGTGCGTGTCCAGTATCGTCCTCCGCTGCGGCCGACAGTGTAACGTCACCTTCTCTTGTCTAACGTCTCCTTGACGGCCACATCCATCTTGAGCGGCCCTCATATTAATCGCGGGCTGCTCTGCTTTAGTGCTTCGCTTTATGTCAAACTGTTCTCTCTTTATGTTTGTGACCGGCACATTACGTCACTGCTCTGACGACATGGCATTGGAAGCTGTGCTATTAACATTTTTTATTGTTTCAGGTCCTCTCAGGGGCGTCGTAGGTGTGTGTGTGTGTGTGTGTGTGTGTGTGGGGGGAGGTCCAAAAAAATTCAAACTCAACAATTGAATTAAAAAGATAAATATCAGCTTACCTTACAATGTGTTACTGTTACTGGTGCATTCTGGGTCAGATTTAATACATTTTTTTCTAAACAAGATTTGCTCTTCAAAAATGATTTTCCAAAAATAAAAGGGAGGGTGTCTCATTATCAAGGTCGATATGGTGTATTATAAGCAGGTTAAGAGGCTATGTCCATCCTAGAAGTACAGCTAACACTGTATGAGAACCTCCCGTTAGGCACATATATTCTTAACCGCGACTACGCCCCTGGGTCCTCTAATATCCTCAATGACATTGCCAAACTTTTCTTTGTGTCTGCTTGTATCTGACAGCAGAAGCTCGCCAGTGTGAACGTTTTTTTTTTATTAGGTCACATTTTTGTGAATGAAACTTGCCCACAAACAGATATGGCAATTTAAGGGACATTAAAGTCTCACTGACACACACCTCCTCATGACCAGGTGGCATTTATCTGACTGAAACAAGCAATTTACTAAATGTTTGTGCAGTTAAAAGAATTTGGTGAATCTGACTTGGAACACTCGTATGAAAGAGCCTCACAAAAGAAAAAAAAAAAAGGTTTTAGCTTTAAAATTAAAGAAGCTTGCATCATATTTTTGTTGTGTGTTGCTCTGGTTTAAACTGTGTTTTCAGACAAAACGCGAGTCAAGAGAAGCTCTTGCTAGCTTTTTTCTGTACAGTTGGTACTTTGGCTGATGGTTGCAAATAAATACAAGCTGCCTAGCGGTTCAATTTGCACGAATGATGCAAGGTGAAAATTCCCTTTGCTTTCTGTCCGAACAACACTTTCGGTGCAGCCAACACAATCCTCCCTGCTTACCACACACAGAGCACAGAGCACCCACATGGCAGCCACATGTGGATATATTGTATTTCTTTAGATAACTTCTTGTTTGTGTGTATCTTGCTTGAGGGAGAAATGTGCCATAGCCATAAAAACGGATGCCAAGCTTTCGACACAAACATTCCGCAACACAATGGCTACTGACAGCACATCATCAGAACGTCAAAGAAAGTGAGAAAAGCACATCTGCCTTAAAAATAAACGCCATTTCACCCAGATTGTCTACCGCAAATACTAATAATCCTTGAAATTCTCTGACTGTATGAGTATTTATTCCCATAAAATTGGTAAACAGCCACACACAGGACTCCTTGAAGAAATAAATGAAACGATATCCTCCTTCAAAGTGTTTTTACTCAGTGATCCACGAGACACATTGTAATTTTCCTTTGAAAATGGCAGATTTATTTGGGTTCTAACTGTCCGGCTCCAGAGTGTGCTGCCCACATAACTGTCAGGAAATAAAAGATTTATTCTGCCCATTGACTGGAGGCAGCAATGAGGAAAAACAGCACTCAGTACTAACTATAGCCACCAATAATTATGTGTCACATTTCCTAATCGTGTGCCTATTTTTAATCGCGAGGAAATGATAATGGTACAGTAGATATCAAATGTGTGTTAAGTGATACAGTCTTGTGCCTAAAACTCCTTGTACTTTTTGCATTAGTGTTTAGTGTAATTCGTTGAAGGCTTAAGATACATATGGCGAAAGGTATATTCAAACAACTGTACACATACAGTACTTGTGTACTCTCCTAGTTTCCATCGTTCCAATGAAGGGAAGACTTTCTTCAGTTTCTCCGTGCACAAAGCCAGAAACATAGGGACATGTTTTTTTTTTGGTTGTGGGAGAACTTGACTGTTCTGCACAGAGCCCTGCCCTCAACCCCATCCTACACCTTTGAGCTGAAGTGGACCTGACCGCCCTACACTTCCCTTATGGCTGAACACCCTTATCACCAGACCATAACACCTTCATTGGATGATTCTGCAAAACCCTATATTACGTGCAATTATTGGCCTTGGCAACTATGGTCTGGTTAAATTTAGGGAATGGTCGTGGTTGTGGCAAACATCTGTAGTTAAGGGTATGGTTCAGGTATGACAACTTACACACTGCCTCGCAAAATGAAGAGCACACTAATTCCTCGATTGGCACAGAATGTTGGCATTGGAAGTTAATTAGGAGGTATGGAATACTGCCTTATTATTTTGTTTGTTATTTATTTATTTATTTATTTTTTATCAACATTATTTCTAAGGATAGTGGACTGGACTCAATTTACAGCAAATCTCTGCAGCCAGGTTCCAAAATCAGTTGGAACGCCTTCCCAGAGGAGTGGACGTTCTGAAAGCAGCATATTACTGCTTGTGGTTTTGTAATGAGATACTCAATAATCACATATGTAGAAGTTTTTGGGTTTCACCTAACTTTTGGCCATGCAAATAGTATTAAATATGTAACTCACATTTCTTAGCACAGGACTTTGACCAATGTCATCAGGGGCCGGATCCACAACCTAATAATAATAAGCGCAGTCTTAATTTTGCTCTGTGATAAGTCTAATGCAGGTTTTGACAGTTTCACAAAAATTAAGATGGACATATTATAAGCCCCAGGCTAACTCACAGCTAAGAGCCATGTTTCCATGGGAACAATGAGTGACACCTGAGAAGTGGCACCAAATGATAAAAAGAGAAAAAAACATTGCTTATAATTTTGTAGTGTGCTAACAATGTTGTGTAGCAAGTACTGAGAAGGTAAGAGTTTCCAGAGATCACAGTGAGCAGCTGGAAATGTGCAGAAGTGAGGAAGCTGCTGGGGTAAACGGAGCAGAGCGGTATGATGGGGTTGCTCGGTTAGCAAAGGTCTTTGGTTTCAGTCATAATTTACCCAGAATTCATATAAAATGAGTCCTACTTAAGATAGTCAAAAACGAGACGACTTTGTGCAGTGGATGAATTTAAACCTATAAAGTTGTACTATTAGTTTGAGGTAAAGTGATGTCTTTGTGAACCCGGAGTTCTAAGTCGTGTTTATTCAACCCTGACTGGATTGCACAGTTTTAAACACCTGGTTAATGTTTTTAATTGAAACAAATCAAAACAAAAACACAACAAAACTATGTGGTTATGTTTCGTAAAAAGATCATGGTTTGGCATATTTAAGTACATTTGTTACGTTATGTAAGCTACTGAAATAGACAAACTTTGTCTCCTGGGTGAAAGTCCTGTTTCTGTTTGAGCGACTCATCCTCCCCCCCACCCTCCTCCTTCTCCCTACATGGACTTCCACAAACATTGATTAGAAACGTCTTTTTGAAACGTCGAAAACAAACGTAATCCAGGAGATTTTCCCATGACCTATCAGAAAATCAAAAGCGGTTATAACTGTTAACGTGTCTTGTACTTGTACGTATTCTTGTACTTGTACATATTTTTCAGAAAATGGACGCACCTTTAAACATAAATATTTTCCTGAAAAGGTCATTGACAATGCTGTTTTGTTGTATGGCACCGTACATTTTAGGAGACCAGGTTCTTTTTACTAGTTAAACAGTAGCTCATATTCTTCTGGTCTTGTATTAGTACTCCTGCTTTGTCCACTTAAAGCTGGAAACATGAAAATAACACAAATGTGTACCCACTGATGAAAGGTTGGCTTAACCGAGAGCCCTTCCACAGGCAGATAAGGATACAAACAGCCAATGGATTGCAGAGTCTCAGGGCCAAATGGGAACTCTGGGCACAATGCAATATGCATAGCTCACACTGAATCATTTAGCGAAGGTTGCGTAATGCTTGAGCGCTGTTTCTGCAGTCCCTGAGGTTCCACCAAATGTCACAGCTGGTCAAGCTCAAAGCCAACTAGTTAAAGATAGAACTCGAGTGCTTGGTTCTGCAGATGCTGACAGTAAGAATGGTAGCATGTGCTGGAGTGTAAGGGTTCAGTGCCAGCCACTGCTAGTGCTAAAGGGATTCATTAAAAATGGCATCTGTGGTTCACTGCTTAGACACTTTAGTTTTCTTGTTGACGAACAAAAAGCAGAATCAGAATGACTTTTGTCAGCACTTGCAGTACATGTACAGGGATAAATATATTGACAGCGCTCACTGTACCATAGTAAAACTAGACATTGAAATATCAGTACAATTATAACTTGAAAATATAGATTATTTATTGATAACATCCAGCAAGGAGGTTATATTTTTTGGTTTGGTTCGTTGGCTTGATTTTTTTGTCAGCAGGATAACAGGAAAACTACTGGCCTTATTTTCATAAAATTGGGTGGACAGATATAGCAGGGGCCAAGGAAGAACCCATTAAATTCTGGAGTGGATCCGAATCACGGGCCGGATACATTAATCATTTTTCACTTATGGAAATGGCCTTGGTGAAGGATGCGCTCTCCGAGTGTCCTTCTAGTTTAGTCATAATTCACTTACACAAACGTCATAAAATCCATCATAACAGCAATCACTAAAGCCATAAATCTATCAGGATTAGACCACTGTGAATTAAGATGAATGCCAAGATACATGAAGTCTCCTCACATCACTTTGTAGGAGTATGGTTACTAATGTTGGAGGTTTCTACTGATACTGGTGGAATAAATAAACATTGTGGGTGAAAGACTCAAAAGCAGTTCAATGACACACAAGCTCATTTAGAGCTGCATGACAACAACATTAATACAACAACCACTCAGAGCAATAGCTGTTAATGAGTGCCAATGAGTGGCAAACACGTTCACATTTGAGGAGGGGGTGTGAGCACACCCAAATGGGGCATGAGTCAACCATGGTCTGGCCTCTGAATATTTCAACACACTGATGTGGCTGTGGGGAGTCTATGCACACTTCAAATCAGCTTGACTTAATCTAGACGAGAGGAAAGTTTCCTATTCTCCTAAAATAACTCCACCTAGTAGATGGAATCTCTGCCTTTGTGAATTTCAATTTGATATTTTGTAGACAGAGAAAGAAAGTGAAATAATAATAAAAAAAATTTGTAATTGTACATCTTTTGCTTTTTCTTAATGTGTACTCTGATGAGCATTTCAGTGATGATAGTGGCCAGAGCAGTACTTCATATTGACTGATTATCAAATAGTCCATTTCTATCACAGGGACTTTACTAGGGACCTTTTTAGGAACTCAGGAACTTTACCTGTGTTTCCACTGGACAAACCAGAGTCTCAATTTTGTTCCAGAGCTAAAAAAAACCTTGCTCTGGACCAGAACTTACAGATAGCCTAGGATCTATCAGGGTGGAGTTTGCGGTCAATCGCTGGTCAAACACACAAACATCATGCTGTATTGAAGAAGACTTGAAACCTTCGTTTAAGACCATAAACTCGTCATGAAAATGTTTACTGAGGTGATAAATCAAGTGAGAAATAGGCTTATTTTCTCATAGACTTCTAAACAATTGGACTTCTTTTCGCAACCAGTGGAGTCGCCCCCTGCTGGATATTAGAGAGAATGCAGGTTTAAGGCACTTCCGCACTGGCTTCACATTTCAGACCCAGAGGTTGCCGTCTGGATATGATCCAAAGCTTCATATCAACTACTAAATGGTTAAATTGTTTTGCAGACTGCTATTTCCAAGATTAAGAACTTTAACTATGTATCTACATTTTTAAGGTAACATGGAAAAAAAAGTCCTCAAAGTGCTCAGGAGACTGGATATTTGTTGACAACCTTCACATTTCTTCAGATGCGGTGGGTATGTGAACAGGAATGTACAAAGGCGACTATTATGTCTTATAGTTTAGTTGACGACTTTATTTTATGTGGCTCTTTAGTATCTTGAACCATTTGCTTAAAAAAGTAGATTCTCACTCACATCCTCTGAATCAGCTAAGATCACCGAAAGTGGCTCAGCCCAAGCTGTGTCCATCCATTTCTCTGAATTCTCTGACAAGAGCCTTAAATTAGAGCACACCCCTCCAATCCCTCTAGCCCCTGACTCGATTTGTCTTCACTGGAGAAAGAAACAAGTAACATTCTCTGATAAGATTAGAAGATTAAGAGATAGATTACACCTTCTCTGCAACACAAACCTTTTAGACATCATCAATAAAGAGATTTAATTAATTACAGAGCCTTATTTAACAAGCTGTTCTGAATCATTCTTATTGACTTGTTGTGGCGGGGCACACCATGTGCCAGTAAGTTTGAATTTTTCAGTATGAGCACAGTTCAGTGCTGCTTCACTGACACCTACAGTACATGTGAAATGCTCAAAACAAACAGGGAAATTACCAAGCCACTCTTGTCCTGCACTGCTTAGAATGCGGAACATGTATTAGCCCTGTCCATCGCAGCTAATACGCTAATACATTTTATCTAGGCTCGTTATAATTCCTCCACCCACGCAACACGCTAATCATGACACGCTTCATTTTCATCAGAACTGCAGATAATTTATGGGTGCAAGAAGGCGCTTTCAAGAGCCTCCTCTTGTGTGTGCCGAGCACCTACTCAAACCCGTCAAGGTTCTGACTCTGACACCACTGGACATGGAAGCTAAGAATGAGATGCAGCGGGAATTGCTTTCCATTTAGCTATGCACAAACTACTGCTCTGTGTACATATGCTTATGAAACATGAAATTATTTTTTGTGTGTTCGTGTGAGAGAGATTCCCTGACTGGAATATCTGCAGTGTTGTTATTTTTATCATCATCTGCTCTCCTTTCTGCATTTCCTCATGATCACATTGTTCTCGTCTTCCCCATGGTCACTATTGTCAAAAACAATGTCAGCAACAAAAGCAAGGGAACATCACACAAGCTTCTATATATAGTAGAATAATGTTACTAAACCGGTCCCTTAATGCGATAGCTGCTCTACCTCAGGGAACCTCTTCAAAGCTGCCTGCACCTGGAAGCTGCATTGTTCCGTACAGTCAGCAGTTATGCCTCCAACCTGTACTTCCCCTGTGGCTTTAACAGGAACATTTCCAATATCCCAAGGTTTTTTCATCACGAGGTCACCTTACCGGCACTCACTAAATACAGTAACACCATGTACAGAGCCAAAGGATTGGTGCTAAATGAAAACAGAACAGTTTTAGCAACATAATAAAACTAAAACTACACTGAAAATGTGGAACTTTGAGGTAGTGATTCACTCTAAATATGTCCACGTTGAATCAACATAATTCATATCACTGAAGCTTACTTTTTTAAGTCAAGGCAACCCAGCAGAAACTAGCCATTTCAACTGCAATACATTTGCTTGTTTCTTTGGTGCATAAAATGTTTGTATGAAGGTGACACACAGAAACCTTTCACAATGAGTCCGATGTATTTTTTATTATTCTATTTGTTGCAAATATTTGCAATACGTGACCAAATGGAGTCGTCAAGCAGGGAGGATATTTTGTGGTCCTCTCACTTCCTGAAAGTAGAAAAAGAAAAATGTTATATTGGGTCCATCCAAGCCTGAGAGGGCATCATACAGCAAGTAGGGTTTCGCCTGTGGATGAAGGAGATGTGGAATTATCCTGATCGTTTTAAAGTATATTTCAGGATGTCAGTGGTCCAGTTTGATGCACTGCTAGCAATAGGCTAACTGGAACTGCACATTGAAAAGACAACCACCAATTTCGTGAAACAACTGATCCTGAATAGCGGAGCGGCTGGGAGTATGTCGGGACACACACTTCATGAGTTTGACGGATGTGGGGAAAAAAAGTAGAAAATCAAACAAATCAGACCAAAAAGAGTTGTGTAAACGTGATTGACACAATTTGAGACAATAGTTATGTTTAAATGTGCGTCCATTTTCTGAAATATACGTACTTGGTATACGCTTTAAGAATGAAGTACAACACACACGTTAATAGTTTTAACTGCTTTTGATTGTCTGATTGGTCATGGGAAAATCCCTGTATTCCCTGTTGATCATGGTTACCAATTGATTTACATAGTTATATACATCGCTCACTGATTGAATATTAGGTCGCTTTCTAAACAATTTACTGTCAACAGGGGGATTTAATACTTTAACTTGAAATCATGCTAAAATCACATATCTGCTACTACAGAAAAAAATACTGGTTTGGTTGCTTCGACACCACCAACAATCCGCTCCACAGTTGGAAGACAGCCTCCTTTTCAAGCAGTCCCAGTCCGCTTGTCTGGTTTAACCAGGGTTCAATTGACAGCTTTCACGAATACACCAGTGGTTGTATTGAACAAACCCAATATGTTAGGCGTCAATTAAAGTTCATTTTGATTTATATAGCGCCAAATCAGAACAGAAGTTATCTCAAGACACGTTTCATAACGACCAGTTCTTGACCCAACATATCCCCACGAGCAAGCAGTGCGACAGTGATGAGGAAAAACTCCCTTCCAACGGGTGATCCATGGCAATACTAACTTCATGTGTATTGGTGCGGATCCAATCTCAAGTGTTGATCAGCTAAGAGGCATTCGAGAAATATAAAATGTGGCTGACGCATTCCAGCCAGATGTGTAAAAGGTGTAGATGCATCCGTCTCTACGGGACACATAAGTAAGCTTTACTCCGTTTGCTCTTGCTATGTAACTGTATGACAACAATGGCATTGTGGAAACAGGGATGTAAAAACACAATTACACCAGTAACAATGCAGGAATTGTGAATTGTTAATTCACACAATGAGAATCGTGACCATGAGTCTGCAGCCCTGGAGCATGCTGGGAGGTATTTCATTTTAAATTGACTTCAATGACGAATTTGAATACCTGTCTTCCATTGACAACTCAATATCATCCAAATAAGAAATGGCAATTAACAATTTATAAGTCTGAAAAAATAATAACTACTGCATGAACAGCAGCACTGTTTTTCAGTGTACCTCGTGTATGTTTCAGTAAGAGAGATTCAGATTAAGTTTAATTCAGACCCAGCTGTCTTTGCTGTTTGTTTGTTTGTTAGTAATTAGCATGATGCCAACATGTGGTATTTGTTTCATAATCAACATACCCCTTCATCCTTCCTAAAATCGAAATAATTCTCACTGAGCTGTATTACAAATAAGAAAAGCTCAACGTATAACCTCACAAATCCCTTCTGCACATGGCTTCGCTATTTCAGTGCATTGGGCAAAACATGGTGTTCACAGTAAAGTGGATGACTGGAGGCGGTCTGGGCGCTGGTTATGTGTATTTTTCTACTTAAATTGTACCCCAGGAATGCAACATCCACTTTACGGAGATGTACAGGTGGCACTGGCGCACTTCACAGACTCACTTTAATTGGTATGTGCTGTATCTGGTGGTAAGCACTACCTTGTATTTACTTAAGTGGCTGAGAGGTGCTTTGAGGTTTCTGAGACATGCTGTAGAGTAAATAATGACTCAGAGTACTGTTTCTAACCTATATGTTGTATATTCTGAAGATGGACCCGAGTAACTGCAGTTCATCAATTCCCCTTAATTATTTTCCGCTTCACGGACTGCCTGATGTGATACACATGTGATTTGCATTGCAAAGCAAGTGTTACTGGCATGGTGCACATTATTCAAAATGTTAATCATACACTCTTTAACGTAAGCATTCACATTCTTAAAGCTGCACTAATATACGTTTTAATATTAACAACGCGTACATCGAGCATGTGTAATGTGAAAGGGCTCCCTCGTAGTGATGAACTCACGGAGGCTTTTTAACGAACCTCACCTCAGAGTATTAGCATCTGTGAGATCATAGTTTTCCTTTTCACAGGCCGACACTTCACTGTTATGGTTAACTTTATAAGTTGTTAATATTGTGTTTTTAAACCCGTTGCACTTCTGGCTAGTGGCCAAAAATCAGTTATTGCAGGTTTCAAGGACGAGGCTGACGCTATTATATATTGTCGGTATTGTCATCAAATCCCAGAAAAGAGACAAAAAACAATGATATGTTAGTCTGTCTGCCGCACTCAGCCCCACCCTCACCGGTTACCTCTGAAGACCTTAATCTTTAAATATTGCTTGCAAATATATAGGTTCATTTAAAAAAAAAAAGAAAAGAAAATATATATATATATATATATATATATAGTAATAAGTCATTTCCTTAAACAGCTGGGCACTGTAGTTTTATGCAAACATTACTCAATCGATAGTAAAAAATCTGCATCTGTTGGGGCCTATTTTCATTTGTAGATTAATACACGTTTGGTGAACTAGCGGTATTTACAGCAGCACGTGTGGGATTTGAGTCCCAGTGTGTGTGTTCGTGGCAATGCAGGAATATGTCTGCCAGCGCAACTTTGTGGCTCATTGATGTGTTTTGGACAACGATGGAGATATGGCAGTTAAAATTGCAGATACACACACAATAGATGCTAGCAGGAGCAAATTCATTATTGGTATTTCTATGAGATTTGTTGACAATAAGCAAACAGAATAGCATCAGATTCATGCTTCAATTTATTTGCCTTGTGAAGCAACTGACACATTTAAAATGCATCGCCATCAGCCGTCAGTGAGGCGATGATGTCAGAGGATGTGAGAATGTTGGGGAATGAGATACTATACTGCCTCCTTTGTCCCAGGAAGTCTATATTTAAACCTGCCATGATTAATTCATCCTCAACCGTCGTCCTTTTCACACTGGCCCTGTATCTGAGACGGAACATCAAATGTACTCAGGACTTAATGAAGTGAAATGTCACAGCCCTATGGCAGGGTGGTGCAGGTTATAGAAGTGATATGAATGTCACTCCATAATGCATTGGCCCTTATGACCCAGGGGGACAGTGGCATCGAGGTTTGTATGCAAAATGGATCTCAACTAGAATCATACTGCAACCAGACACAAGTGCCTTTCCACGAAACCACACTCAGTGTCCTGTCCCGCTAATTGGGCATTTTTAGTACCTTTTTCCTCCAGACGAAAGCATTTGCTGCCGTTCATTTTGTATGAACTTCCGCAGAAAATTGCCTTCGCTGGATAAGAAATCCATTAAGGTTTCATAAATGAATATAAAACCTTAATTGGGTTTGCTAAAGTTCTTCTATCTTTTTTATTCACTTCACAGGGACCGCCTTGAGTGTGCTCATATCAATGAGCACCATAAACAGACCTTTGATAAGAGAAGGGAATGTTCCACAGAGAGTGAGAGACAGCACCGAGCATGTATGTCACTGTGTGAACATACTGTTGGATGCCGTATTGCTCTTTAATCTTTGAGGATTACATGAGGATTAGCTCACTGTCAATCACTTGACCCCCCTCCTCCAGTCTAAACCATGGCAAACACATTTTGTCAAAGATTTTTTGTCAAATTAATGTGCCTTATTTATCATACATGTGTTAGATGGAACAGGTAGACATTTTAATTCAATTTGCTTGCTTTCCTAGATGCCCCATAATGGCTGTTTCAAAATAACTCATATGAGCAAGTTCTGATCTGCCACCTCCAAGTTTAAGATTTATAGTGATACTTAATTATATAACATTATAGCAACTACAACGTATTGTTTAAGGTTAGTTCATTTTTGGCTAAAGGAACTCATGTTGTCTCGGGTGTCAAAAACAATCCAAATCAGACTCCTCCCTAAGATATTTTGCAATGATATAACAGTGTCAAGCTAATTCTGCCTTCAATACCCGGCGGCAATCTCTGGGTCTGAAAAGTGAAGCCAGTGCGGAAGTGCCTTAAACTTGCATTCTCTCTAATATCCGGCAGGGGGCTGGTTGCAAAAAGAAGTCTACTTCTCACTTGATTTATTAGCTCAGTAAACATTTTCCTGCCTGAGTTTATGATCTCAATAGCTAGTTTCAAGTGTTCTCCTGTACAGCATGAAGTTAATTTGGTTAATAACGGTCCCATTTAGATTAAAATACACAATAAAGCAGCATATGCTTTAAGGCGTGGCACCCTTGTGATTGACAGGTCACTACTACGGTGTTGTCCAGTTTGGGTGTTGTTCCTTGTTTTCGTCTTAGAACTTTAACCCTTTCACAGTGTATTTTCACTTCATTGAAGTTGATTGTGAAATTGTGGTAGCCAAAAGTAGTATTTTTTATTTACTCAACTCCACCCTCTTGTGTCACTTATGGTTTCAAGGATTGCAACAGCCAAAACGACAAACTTGAAGCTTCAAAACCATCGTCCCCTACATCCACTGCTTAATTTCTGTGTATTCGCTACGTAAGAAAAGTCAGTAATTCTTACCGTTAGAAGAGTTGTAAGAAAAGTGTAAAAAAGAGTAATTTTATTTTAGTAGAAAAGTAATATTATGTGTTTTAACCAGCCCAGAATCTCTCGTAATTATGCCAATATAGGATGATTCGGCACCTCCTGATTTCATGCTAACTTTCAGTGCCAGTGCAGAAAGTAGAGTATAGTTTTTGTAGCGGATAAGTGTGAAGGTCGGGGTGGTGGAAAGCTAGTTTTTCTAATTGTCTCATCATAACCTTACCTTAACCATAGTTTCTTTTATTTCCTACAAGTAATAATCCTTACATTAGTAAGTAAGTAAATCATATTTATAAAGAGCCTTTGTAAAACACAAGTTACAAGGTGCTGTACAATAAAACTTAAAAAAAAAAAACAATAACACAGAGGAACAGAAAAACAAAAGACAGCAAAGCTGTCCAGAGAAAACCAATGTACAGGCATTAAAACTGCACAGAAGGTATATATAAATGATAAAACAAAGAGATTTGGCACTAGTTATGGTTGCCATTTTTTCCAGTAATAGTCTTTCAATTGATTTACATAATGCGAGTAGTTTTCCATTGTTGGTGGATGACTCCTGCCCTGGATTTAAATTGCCCACACATTCTTCACTACAGCATGAGTTTGTCTGGCTGCACTGTAAGCAGACACACCACTTGCTCTTCGGTTGCGTTTCTGACAAAGCAGCTGCCCAATGAGTGTTTGTTGCCTCCAGAATCCTGGGAACTGTAGTATTGAACTGCACTTGCAGATAACACCAGTAACCATGGTGATAGCATATAAACCGGGACTGAAATCTTTGGATTTAGCCATACCATACGCCAAGACAGACAACAATGAAACGCTCCCTTTGAATGTGAACCTCTGTGTGCTACGGAGTGTGTGAGTGATGCATGTAAATTTCCAAAATCATTTTGAAAAGAAGGATTATTTTTGTTGAATGAGCAGGCATCAGCTACTCCCTCGGGAGGCTTAAAATATGTAATAAAATAAAAACTTTTTTTTATGTTTATGTCCTTGGAGGCCAAAAAAAAAAACCAGAGCCTCTCTTTTCAAGCATATTTCTCTGTAGAAAAGTGACAGCTCAAAGGGTTACATTCTCATGGTGATGCATCCCAAAGTGTGTGCAATGGTGCACTTCAAGTTTGTGTAAAAAAAAACAAAAAAAAAAAACAAATAGCCTGGTACAAATGTGGAGGGACTTTAAAGTTTAAGAGCTGTTGTCATTGTGATGACGGCCATTAAGGACTATTCCAGCCTCGGTTGTCGGCGGCAGTATGAGTTAGTGGACAGAGCAGCACCTGCAGCTCTGAGTTGTGTTCTGACAACTTGTCGAGGTTTAAAGGATATGTCTGCCGTAATCCAACTCGGGTCTTTATTCGTTGTTTTGGCCATCATTTCTCGCGCTCACCAAGTTAATTGCAGAGATCTGGGAACATGGTGAGATTCCCATCACAAAGATCAGACATGCTGTAAACAAGCCAACGGGGATCAAATAAAGCTGATAGTGGCATTGCTGGGGTTTCTTGCCGCTTCTGATTTCTTTTTAGCAATGCAATTTCCAAGATTTCAACAAGTAACATATTGAGTATAATGTTATTATTACTAACAGGACTAGCAACAAGGCCTGTGTAAATATCACAAAATGTTTTAATAAAGTAAAAACACACTAAAAGCACTGAATGTCAAAAGTATGTCAAATGTCATTAAATAATAATTGTGTTTATATGGCATGCTGTACTTTATCATACTAGGGGTTGCAATAAATTATAATTTTGTCTTATATATTGATCTGTGTCCTTGCTTATTATTTGTTTAGCCTATAAAATGCCAGTGTCCATCAGATATTACCAAGGTCTTCAAATTGCTTGTTTTATCAGACATGCAGTCTTAAATACGATATGAGAGCTTCTGGTCAATAGACCTTTGCGTCATGAATTATGTAACTTTCAATTCATGGTCAAAAAAATAATTAGTAATCACAGGGTAAATCAACTCATCATTTCACTTTCAATATTTTGCTTTGTTTACTGTATACTGTGCTGCACAAAATATGCATCTATACATACCTGTACATGTAATGCAATACTATGCAATGCTGAATTATGACAGATTATACTGTAGTATGCTGAACATTGTGCACGTCCGAGCCATTACTACTGTGCATTACAGTAATAACGCGATTTTCTATTGAATTTCGGAACATCTTTTCTCTTCCTCACCAAACACTGCTCTCGCTGTTACCTATAATCTTCATCATCTATTCATAACACATAGTCGTATTACTCTTTAATGTGTGTTCTGCCTGGGAAAGGAAGGGAAAACAGTGTGTGTGTTGCCGAGACAGTTTTATTCATCCTAGTGTAATTTATTCCCTTCCAAATCATTTGGATGCCAACTCTATTTCACTTTAATTCGTGATGCACCTGCAATTTTAAAGTCTCCTTTCTGCTTCTTGGCTGGGATTAAGAATAAAAGGAAAATAAGACCAGTATATCTCTACACCCGCAAGCAAAATGCTAAAATGCTTAAACAAGACTAAAGGGTATAGCAACAAAAAAAAAAAACCTAAACATCATTAATTTTAGAATTGTTCATGGTTTTGATAATAAAAAAAAAAGTTATTTGTGTTATTTTAATAAATACTCATTTAACGCAGAGAGAGATATCTGGCCATATCCTTGCTTGGGTCTGAAATCCCATTTCCCCTCATATTAAATGCACTTTGTATCGTGTGAATGGGCTGTGATTGGTGGTCTTAACCCTCGGCAGGCCTGCAGCCAGCTTCTCACCTT
>CALSBV010012214.1:114948-140871 GCA_943590825.1 Bovichtus diacanthus | reverse complement strand
CCGTCTCTGGTGAAAGTCGCACACAATGAGCAAGAGCACAGGGGGAACAATCTCTCCTTTTTAATCAGAGTCCCTCTCTGCTCAGAAGGGTGATAATGGGCACGTCAGGATGCTCAAAAATAGGATATGCTAACAGGAGCTTAATGGAAGATGGAGAAAAGTCTGAGATGTGCGAGGCTTAACGGAGGGCTCAGAAAATATGGAACCTTTCCCCAGAAGAATGTTTTGTCTAAGCAATCTGGTCTCCTAAAAACTGAACTGCATTGACAATTATCTTTCAAGGGAAACCTATTTTGTCCTGCAGTACTCTTGTCTTTGACATATCAAAAATATGTTTGATAATCAGTCTGCTTAGGGGAGGGGGGGTCAGCGGGTCAAACAAACACAGGACTTTCTCCCTGGAGGCTGCTGTCCGTGTACCGCGTCAAAAATCAAAAGTCAACGTTAACTAAATGACGTAGCAAACTTACTTATTTCAAGCCAAACAATTTTTTTTCTTAAGCTAAACAAGTAGTCGTGTTGCTTTTTACCTTCGTCAAGGAGGTTATGTTTCCGGCTTGGTTTGTCTGTCAACAAGGCTACAGAAAGAAAGATAAAATACGTTTCCCTTGAAACGTAATTGAGGACGCAGTTTCATTGTATGGGAACATCGTTTTGCAGGAGACACGGTTGGTCTGTGAAGACGAATCAGGCCTTGATCTGTCTGTGTAATCACAGCTGTCCGGCTGCTTTCAGCTCAGGAGCTGCCAAGCAGTAGCACGCCATTAACAACCTTCACGCTCAAACAGTTGTGTGTGTGCGTGTATGTCAGCAGGGAGGGACCAACACGCACACACACATCTGCATGTCAGCAGGCGTACACAAACACACAGTCTTCCCTGCACTGATGCTTTTCGCAGCAGTTCCCAGCGCAGCTTGGGAAGTCTCTAATGTTAATTAATGGGAGGCACCAGAGCATGCAATTCCTAATTAACCCCTGAGAATGATGCTGCAAAGGCATGCAAGTGGAAAAGCAGTCTAAAAAGAATGCAATTTGCTTTTTTCAAGACCCTGTCTCCCTGCTACCGATCCATATGTTCCAAACCACTTTGCAGATCATTGGCAGCTGACAGCAACACGGCTGATCTTTTGTTCCTTTTGCCACCACGCTGAGTGGCGGGGGAATAGAGATTAATTGCCGTGATCATGTAGCTAATTAGGAAAATGAAAGAAAATCAAGGTGGGTTGATGGCGCAACGTGAGAAGACCTACTGAGCTGAGCGCTGGAGCGATTAGTCTTGCGGTGAAGAAAACAAGTCTGCTGCCACACAAACATCTATTTGAAATCAGAGCGTGATTTGGCATTAGCATGACATTGCTGTATGCTTTACACCTATTAAGAAAATGTGCACAGTGTCTTCAGTCCACACGCCGTGAGACAGCCACGAGCACTTCAGGGGGAGTGCGTCAGTGGATCCACACCCAGGATGCAGCTCGGGTCACAGCCCATTCATTGGCAACCTGGCCCAGAGTTTCATACCGCATGCCAAATTCTTCATTTAAAATGAAAGGCGTGGAAGAGAAA
Organism: Bovichtus diacanthus; assembly: GCA_943590825.1. Taxonomy (NCBI): domain Eukaryota; kingdom Metazoa; phylum Chordata; class Actinopteri; order Perciformes; family Bovichtidae; genus Bovichtus; species Bovichtus diacanthus. The sequence continues at coordinate 139,307 of CALSBV010012214.1, read as the reverse complement.
CAATGATTCACCAAATACTGCCCCACAGTGAGAGTAATGAGATGTGTCAGTGCCAAGGTAAGTGGCCCGACCGAGGGGAACATGGGTGGCAAAGATCATCCCGCCAGTATCTGCTGTGTCTCTAGTGCAAGCATCAGAGAGAGTGGCGCTCATTTCCTGTGCTGCAGCCGACCCGCACAGTTAGGTTCAAGAGTGTGATTTCCACTAAGGGTGGAGGACTAGTGTCCCCCTTCACATTCCTCTCAAATGAAATATAGTTACATATACTTTTAGTTACAGAGTGATATACCCTCTAAGGTCTTACTGTGCAGCTGTCCTAGTGAGAATAGGTCCGAGTTGGTAAAAATGTAGTGCTGCCTCCTGAAAGTTGAGTCGAATCATCCATCAGTGACGCCCCGGTTTTTTCTTTGTCAGTTAGCGTAACATTTCATTATATTGTTTATATTCTAGCAGGGCGAGCGGTGCTGACAAGGTCAAAAGGTCACACCCACAAAGCATTGGGGAATAAGACTTGTCCTCCTTTGCATGTCTTTAGGGAATAAAATCTTTTAATTTCTTAGAGTTGTGATTTTCGATTGTTGCCATTATCAAATAACCTACAAAATATGGATCAAACAATCATTTTGGTGCCAAACTTTGAATTCCCATCACAAGTTACTGAAGCCTGGTAAAGTCCCATGCCTCCCAAAAAAATAATACAGATTTTTTTCCCCTTCATGTTATTGATAAAATCATTTTAAATATTGAAACATTTTCCATGGCACAATTTTTTCTGCGAGCAGCGAAATCTGGATTCCCCAGCAGTTGAACCAGCATTAGTCGGCTTATGTCAGTAATTAGGACAGAGCATGAAAGTGTTTATCATCACCAAGGACCCACTCACTCGACTCGACTGTCCTGTCACCTCCCATTACTGCAGGCACAGAAAGTTCACCTGTTAATATTACAGCTTGTTAACGTATGAGAAGAATCGTGGCCTCAGCTTGACATGTAAATATATAAATGTATGAGTAATTCAGTTCTAGTGCCAGATATATATTCCTTCATTCATGCTCGTGTGAGAAGATACTGTCATTAGGGAATAATCAGAGTCCCCATGGAAAGCAAACACCTTAAACATCCTTTTTACAACAGAGCACATTTCATTAAGACGAGTCATTTGGTGCAATAATGTGTGAGGGAGATACAGTCGTACGGTGGTTGTTCTGTTTATTGCACACAACTAAATCTCTCACACTGATGCACCGAATTCCCTTGCACTTAATTTGAAGGAGTAGAGCTTTTTTAAAAGCAGCCAGTTTAATTTTCACATAATTACAAGTGTTCATTTCTGGGAGATGCTCGGTAAAAACAGTCCAGTGGGAATTTATTAATCCGCCAGCCACAAGCCCGTTTTTTCAGGTCGTTAAAAAGACAAATTTGATTTCTGTGAACAAAGATAATTGACAAGCCAGGCGGCTGATGAGTCATTTGGTAAAAAGGAGTGGTCATTTGTACGACGTAAACAGTATTGACAGCAAAAAAAGCTCAATAATAAATTTACATTTACTGTAGTACTCACTATGAGTTGTACACGCACATGTGCACAGTCTGACCTCACATCTTAAAATGTGTTTGTTTAATCCTGGTCCTCAAATGGCATGTGTACACACAGGTAAATACACTGTGCAGTTCTCAAGAACAAGATGTTTGGAATCCCTTTTCACATGCTTTTTTTGTCATATATGAATTCTTAGCTTCAAACTAAACTTAAAATTAAGAATGGTTTAGAAATGTATCTGGTAGATAAAAATAATCGACTGAACTGGGAGACTAATGACATTTAAGATTTGTAAAGAAAAACTCTGCTTTGAATACTAATGTATCTTTTTCCACAAAAAAAGAGAAAAAAATCCATTCTCAGCAATGGAGGTTTCCAGTTTCCATGGCCATGATTGGCTTCCATATCAGCTGGTTTGGCACAGAATCATGCTCTACGTACATGTGTTACATTTAATGTGACCACGGTGAAGATTTCTCTCTGCAGATGAATGTGAAAACAGCTTTTCAACAAACAGTATGAAGTGAAGTATCAATAAGTAAAACGCAATGTTGTCATTTTTTAGTGGAGGGAAGACTTTTCAAATTGTGTCCAGAGCTTTGAGTGCTCATTTGGTCGGGCAGATTGGTCAATAATTGTGGGATTTGTGGTTTGGGCGAAGAAAAAAAACATCTGGGTGTACAGACTGGTCTCCTAAAAATGCTATTCCCATACAACAAAACTGCCTTGTCAATCATGTTTCAAGTTTGTTTTTAAGATTATCACAAATACATTTATAATCAAAGTCGACAAGTCCGCGTAGGGAGCAGTATGGGATGAGTGGAGTTAAACAAACATATTTTAAAGTACAACTGCAATTTAAATAATGTAACAAATGTACTTATTTTAATCCAAACCATGATCTTTTATAAACTTAACAGCATAGTAGCGTTGCCTACACATAACCAAGTAGTTTTGTTGCGATTTTTATATATATTGTTTCTTTCAATTTACAACATTAACCATTAGGTTTAAAACTGTAGTTGAGAATGTAGTATAGTTGTAGGGGAAGGTCATTTTGTAGGACACACAGTTGGGCTGTAATGGAATCCCTTTCAATATATGTGCCGCTCAGTTTGAGATAAATAGATAATATATAATATTACTGTAACGTCCAAATTCTGACATTCCAATATTTCTAGGAGACTCACAAGTGTGGGAATGTCCTTCCTTCTATACATTCTGGAAAGTTGTAACGGGTATACTCTGTTGCAGTGGAAACGTAAAAGTTTGACGATGGAAAGCAGCAGTTTCTTTTGGAACAGTGTTACAAGACATTGTGAGTGTGGAACAGTTAATGCCAGAAATCATAAATGTGTGTTCGGACTGAGTGTTTTTTTTTTTTTTTTTACAGTTTGACGTTAGCTGCACAGTAGCTAGCTGTAGTGAGCTAGCAATGTTTGCATTGAAGGTTTGTGTGTGTGTGTGTGTGTGTGTGTGTGTGTGTAGAGTGTTCCTTCCTCCTTTCCTGCCTCTGAAATTGAATTTGTGTTCACTGTGAATGCACCTTCTGGCTTCAACAGCAGATACATATGTTGGAGGAAATGCTGTATGTCACATGTTCTTATATATACCATATAGCATATCATGCTATGTGTTCCCTCAAGCTAAAACTGAGGATATGTTGTGTTTGAAATAAATGTTGTCGAGTACAAAGGGAAAAAAAACAGCAGTTTAAAATAGCTTAACATGTTCCTCTACTTCACTGTTCTATTGAGTGTTTCTGGCTTTGAGAGCTTAAGTGAGCCAACTGGTGTGTTATTTTCTCCCGGCTGGGCCAATGTGACACAATATGATGCCCTTCTCTCACCAGATTGTCAATGACAGGCTGAGGGTGCCCAGCGTGCGACAGTCCTGATCGAATGTGACGTCCACTGAATCACGTGCGGCGGCAGCTGAATGTGACTTTCTCAATCGAATACATCGGTGTGAAAAGCAGACACATGCAGACACGCACTCGCAACAGCTGGAGAGCACTATACAGCACGTCATTTTCTTGCACATGTACCCGACATTAACCAGATGTCTCCCTATAATCTCTGCAGATCTTCATCGATAACAGCCAAAGCCACCTCAGAATGACAATGTGTTTCATGTAACGCTGCAGACTAGTGGCATTCTGTAAAAGAATGCCCTTCAGAATCATAGTAAATATGAAGAATTGTCTGAAAGGATATAAAAAAAGAAAAAAGAAAAGAAAGTAGGATACCTCTACTATTTATAATCTAATAGCAACTGCGATGCGATTGATTTAATGATGCATGGTCCAATGAGCGTGTGCTAATTCACCAGTGCAATCCACCGGTAATTGGAGGTTATAGTCAACTTCATCACCACCGTGTTGAAGAGGTGAGGCATTTCCAAGAAACAATGTCCTGTGAAGAGCTGGCCCCATTACCAGAGAGATGGAGGTGTAGCTGATGAATCACATTGCTCTTAGCAGTAAATGTAATGATGCACTCCATTTGACTAATGTCAGCTTGTAGCAACCCATCCATCTGTAACTTTATATTGGCTCTCATTTAACGGAGGTAGGAATTAAAGTCACTAGATATCCATCATTGTTCCATGGTCGCTTTCACACCAGTAGTTTGGTTCGTTTAGCGGTGGACCAAGTATTATTGTTCACATTAACTTGTTGCAAACTATAAGGGCACTGGGAGATCGCAGAAGTCTGGCCAAGGCCACGCATCTATCTTGCAATGTTTGCAAAAGCGTAAAATAATGTGCGTCTAAGAAATGAATGGCTCTTTAATTGGCCCTTGCCACCCTTTTAATAACGGGTTGATAAAAATCGGGCCAGTTATAATCCTGCTGACAAACAAACGAAGAAACAAAGCCAAACATGTTAACGCTTTAATTGTACAGTATGGATGCACTGAAAGCACCTTTCAGAGGAGGTGTAATTGGGTTTTGGACGGGTATTTGTACTTGAATTGTACATAATTGAGTTTGTCACTTTACTCATTTACTATGTGTTATAAATGAAGCTGCTTTAAAACATGTTTTAGATCAAATAAAATAAACATTTGCTGTCCCTAGGGAAGTTGGAGTCCTTATGAATTTTCCTTCACATCTTTCCTCGACCTCCAGACAATCGACGTTATTTTTTTGACGATTCAACCGCAGCCCAAATGTGTTAATCAGCAATACGGAAGTGCTCCGACTCCCTAACTGTGTTTAAACCTGCCTACATAAAAAAAAGTGTGAATGTGTTACAGTGTTTAGAAAGACACAAGATCTTGTGATCCCCAAATACATTTGGGTGAATAATACACCACACAGCCTGAAGAGCTGCCGGACCTGGAAGACACTGAGACAGTTTCTACACCAGCAGTCTGACAGCAGACAAGTTACCATTATAGTCATCATGCCGGTCCAAATGTGGTGTTTTTTTCACCATGGATACTCATGTGGTTAGTTAGATACACAGTACAGTTTTATGTTACAGGTTGTTTTGTTTTAAATTTTAAGTTTATTATTCAATTGTTATCAATAAAATATATATTATATCACATACACATTTTAAATCATCTGCCCGAGTGATCCTTTGTGAGGAATATAAATAAATGTACAAACTGCATCATCATACTGATGAATTAGCATCAGGGCTCTTCAACATTTTCACCACAGAATCAGCTTCTGCAGCACAAAGTAAGCTAGTTGACTCAACTAGCTGTAAAGTAGTTAACAACAAACGAAGGTGGTCTTTTTAACCCCTCAGAAATGCGACACATTCGATTTGTCTTTACTATAACCAGCAAAAGTAATCAGACCTAAAAGACAAAACCGGAATTAGAACCGACAGAAAAATGTGCAGGCCGCGTAAGGGCAATAAACATTAAGTCATATTAAGTGACGTGTAACACATTCAAGAGACAATGTTGGTGATTATCAAACAGCCCACTTCACCGCACTCATGTGTTTGTCTAAGGAGCGTTATTAGTGGAGGCCACAACTGAACCTCAGGCAGCGTGTCAGATCTCATGTGGACGTTCGTTTTTGGCGGCGCAGACAAACCTACACTTAAAAACATCCTCCGCATGGCTTAGAATGCATGAGATAAAAACAACGAATAAGTAACAAGTGGCGCAAACAGCTGGGAGGAAAGTGTTCAAATATTAACAGTGGAAACTATATACATAACTATGAAAAGAAAAACAGGTAATCTTGTGCAACAGTAATTATAAGGGCGATGCTTGTATGATTGTAGCACTCCACCTACTTTTTTTTAATAAGGAACTCCCAAAATACATTGAGGCTCTACACACCTGGGATTTAACCCCGTCACTGCCCGATGTGATTGTTACTAGATATGATGTTATGTTATCTGAAAGTTATGATCTTATGTAGATTTTCTGTTTAAGAGATCATTTCCCGTAATGATAACAAGGGGGAAAAAAGTATTAAAAAACATTTTAATAGTTTAGTGTGATCCCGCTTCCTGTGGTTGGTCCGCCTTGCTATCACAATACATACAAACTGCACCACAACAGTAAACAGGCACAAACACTGGAGTTTGTTCAAGCAGATTAGGTGTGAATGCAAGACACACTTTTTCTACTGTATATATGTATATATGTGCTCTTATCTTATTTTTAAAGTTCACATGAAGTTACACTTTAGGCCAACATAATCTGAGTGTACCCCTTTTCTGATGGCTAATTAACCATCACTTATTTTATTTATTTTATTTTTCCCTCCTTTCTTTTGGATGATCAAACAGATCGTTTGAAAAATAATTATTGACTTCTTTAATGACGTGGTTGGATTGTAGCAAATTATTATTTGCATGATAGTGAATGATGGTTTTGATCATAAGAAAAATGCACAAAATAAATATGTTACATTTTTTTCCACAGTGAAAATAAAATAAAACTGTAACATATTCAAGAATTGTAAAATTAAACAAAGAGTGAAACCTTTATTTTGTAAAGGTAATGACACTAATGTCAGCCTGGGTACGATTTGTTCAAATGTTTCAGTGTTACTAATGTAACCAGCACTTGAATATTACTTGGATCACATTGTACAGTATACCAATTCATATAATCTCTAATGGAGACAGAGATGAAAGACTTTCAAGCCAAAACCTCCAAAGCCTCTGATTTAGGGGGGGAAAAAAAATCGAATTTTTTGCTCCAAATCCTAGTGATCAATCTTTCCTCTCGCCCGTCTGTTATCTTCTCCCATTTGTCTGGGGTCTATTTTGCCCCATCCATCCACAAAGCAGTCCTATAAAGCTGACTTTTGTGACTGCCTCATCGCACAACATCGGTGCTCTCTCTGTCTGGCCTGAGGTCAGCTCAGGGAATGAGATGGAGTTGCGAAGATAGTGGAAAAATGTCACCAGGGAATGAAATATTGATGGACAGAAAGGCCTTGCCTCTTGCCCTTGCCCACGGGCATGGAGTGAGAGTCACACAGTCGATGGGCAACGAAGAGGAAAGCCAAGACATACACAGTAATCCTCAGGAAAGAAGGCAGACGGAGAGCAATGCGGCACTGCCACAACCCTGTCCATCCTTTTCCTCCGAGGTATCGTTATCTCCTCCTCCCCCCCGGCAGACCATAATCAGATTCTCTTGCACTTCACTTGATGTGGTTTATTTCCAGCCAAAGCCTTCCAGGCTTAACATATGATCCCCTTCTGGCAAATAAGAAATCAATACAATGTAAATAAGGCGAGGGGAAATAAATCCCAACGTCTGAATTTGCATAATTACATGCAAGGTAAAGCGAGGGTGCAACATGCCAGCCTTGTTTGCGACTGAACTGTCTGCTTGCTGTTTTTGGCGAGCCTCGATTACAAAGCTGGGGAGACAGCAGAGGGAGATATCATCCCGCCGCTGCTCAACAAAAAGCACGGCCGAGCTCATCGAGATGTCATTCATGTCAAGTCAGAGTCGAGGTGTGTTCTGTATAAATATATGTACAGCATCATGCTGAAGGGGACAGGTAATGTCCCAGGCGGTCGCTCATGTTACTGTATAAACCAACAGTTGTAATGACTATGACCCATGTGTGCTGATGTTGTCCTTCCACAGAACAGGACGTGGAGCCTGATGAGAAAACAACGAAGCTTCATTACAAACAAATTCCAATGCCTTCCTAGAACCACAAATCTCCTCAAGGCCAAAGACGCTGTACTGCATCCACATCCAGGGTGTTTCCCGCATAGAGAATTACGAGGTGCCTGCCTCCGTCAAAATGTCAGCGAGCCACCAGCTCTCGACAAAAGTCTGACCGTTGTCTTCATTGAAAACAGTATTTTCTGATCAAGGGTTGCACTGGGGGAATGGCTGTCATTTATGGCTGCAATGGCGGCATTACGCCAATGAGGTGGCGCTGTATAGCGGTCAGCACTGTGCACTGCGAAAGGCGCTGCAAAAACTGGCAAAGGGGAAGAAGTCTAGTGCGGCTACTACAACGCCAGAATCAGTATTTGTGTTCATATTCTCAGTCTCAAATATAGCTTTACCATGTCATGTTGTATGCTCCTGTAGTACACTTTAAGAACAAATATTACTGGGACTAGTACAGAACATTGTAGATGAACATTTAATATCCAGGAATTCCCTTTATAGACACCACTGACTGTCCAAGTAACAATCTTTTTCTTCAATCATGTCATTTTTAGAACTCCTAAAATACGTTGCTTGTCAGACATGTTTTTGAGCCAGTTGAAGTGCGCGCATGATCAGGATGGTACCACCTCTGCCTCATTTGGAGCGGGACAAACCCTGATTTCAGTGCCCCGCTCATCATTTGCATCCATAGAAGGAATTAACAGGAAGGCTCTCAGCAGCAGGTAGAGTGCATGTCGTGGATTACTCACCATTGATCCACTTGGCCTCCGGGTCATGGACCTTGAACTCCGGTTTGAACAGATCCTCCACAGCCAGCTTGGTGTCACTTCCAGCTTGGCTGTCAGCTGAAAAACAAGCCATGAATTGTTAATATCTTAAGTAAAACGTGTGTACCACGTAGGTGTGATGTTCTCTGCAGCGATTAGAATTGGGTCTATCGAGCAAAGCCAATTTGCTTTCCACCAAGCACACGGTGCGAAGGCAATCTACAGCTTTAGCTGACCTTGGGATTCACTCCCAACCCTGGCATTTAGATGCTTTCCAGACATCAAAACAACAAAAACACAAAGCCACCCCTTAAAATGTATGACACTAAGCTTAGAAAGCATCCTGGGGATACATTACTATGTGCGTGCATGTGTTAGAGACTAAGCCTTCAAAACACAGGTAGTGCAGGTAGTGTGGTCATTGATGTTAAGAGTTGCAGAAAATAAAAAAATAAAATATTTTAAATTTATATAAAATGTCTATGTTGTACTAGGCAATCCTGACAAAATAAAATATAAAATATGTTTCACCTTGATATATCAATAATAGACTCATGTATGGCTATATATATAGATATATACAGTATATATACAGTATATCTGCATGGCAAATATTATTGGTTGATTTTGGCTTCTAAAAGATTGTATTAGCATATATGTCAGCCAGTAAGTGACATGAAATTGCAGAATGCCAAGGATATGTTTGAGGTTGTTAAGAAAGTATTTGGGTCCGTTCCCTTGTTGCTTCGTACTCACCTGCTTGACGCTTTAAGCTCCATTAATCAATATTTTTTGTGGCAGCAATGAATCATATGACAGGGGTCACTTGAGCATTTTATATCCTTTTAGCTTTTTGTTTTGTTTTAACTACCTGCCGATTTAGATTTATTTTATTCATTTGAATATGTAACAAATAATTAAAGAAAAAAAACAAGTAACAAATGAGTATAGAAAAAAAACAAGTAACAAATGAGTATAGAAAAAATTTACAGTAAATATAAAGCAAACTCTTTCTATAGAAATTCACATAAACAACATTAATAAATATTGCACGTCCAAAAAGGCCCCCTAGTGGTCAACATCTGATTAATACAGCTTTAAGGTTTAGGTTTTAAAGTTTGGCTTATTAAACATATCATTGTATTCCTGTAACCTGCACATTTATTTTATAAAACTTCAAATCAAGTATTTGCAGTGGCTAAAAGGTTTTTATGTTTAATAAAACCAAAATGGACAGATAGGTTAAATCTCTTTTTAATCCAGATTAACACAAAGGTACTTATACACACGCAAAGAAATACATGGTAAAAGAAAACGATGCACACAGAACAATGTGTTTTTCCCACAACGGCATTTCATATGTTCATTAATATGATCATGACTAGGCTGGTCATCCTGAAACTGTTCCAAAGTTGCCCCTGCAAATGTTTTATTTTTAATTATGAAATGTTATGCCTTTAGCAGGAAGAGAATGTGCCAATAGTAAGCTCCTTCTGAATAGGACAGCTGCTGATTGTGAGCAGAATAGGAGGGCCAAGTAATTTTGAATGTCAGCCACATTGGCTTTCCTTGATAACTCCACACAGCATGTTTGTTTATGGAGGCAATGAAAGTCTAACCAACCGTGGAATACACCAGGGGATAGTGTGGCTGCATGGGCAGTGGATTGTGATGATTTTACATCTGTGAAACATTGGGGTTTTTCTTTCATACATTTTCAAAAGCAGGCATGCAGTGTAATTAAAGTCGTCAAAGTACTCTGATAAACTAACAGGATTCTATGTTGTGATGTAGAGACACCAGGTTGTATTATTATGGGTTCTCACGGGTCTGAAAACAGTATTGACAGCCATAAGACAAAAAAGTCCAGGTAAATTAAAAATAAATATGTGTTCTGAGTTTGTTGCAACGCAGAAAAATGTGTTATTAAACACCCAGCCAAATTTGAATGATTAAAAGAATCAGCAAGTATATAACATTAGGTTTCAAAATCTGAAAACTAACTATATATATCTATGCTCTGAGACGCAAAACACTTAAATCTGCATTAATTCTTATTTTTTGTTCAATTGATAGCAGCAGAACAAGCTTAACAAGTTGCTAAGAACATCATTTGTGTGCCCTTGAACCAAAACAATGAGCTAAATGAAGCTAAAAGGCTTGGTAGAGCTGAGGGAATCTGCACAGCTGGGTAATGACTCTCTGTGGGTGAGTCAGTATGACATCACACAGTCCTATTGTTAAAGTAGGAAAACGTAACAATTAAAACATTTTTCATGAATGTCATTGCATGTTATGACTCTTTTTTGACATTTTTGGACAAGTCTTCGAAGGTGCACGTAAACACAGACGTAAAACAGGGATTCTTGAACCAGAGACCACCGGACCTTTGAGACAGCAGAGCACAATCACGGCTCAGTGTTACCTGGTGTGAGGAGGATGACGGACATGGTGATTAGGGAGCAGACCACCAAGATGACCAGCAAAGCGATGGCAATCCCTTTCCAGTTCCTCTGAGGAGGACTCCCCCCACCCAGGTCCTGGAGAGAGAGAGATAAATAGAGGTGAGAGTGGAACAGAAATTAAATATTGATGTGTTTTCATGATGAAAACAAAGACTTCCCCAGCGGACAGAGGCTTGGTCACACATTAGTCTCTTTTACATCGCTTAAGTTTCACAGTTTGACTAACTTTACTGTTGACACAAACATTTAATGTAAAAAGCTACATACTTGTTCAGAGGCAAATATAAAAAGCCAAATCATTGAAAGGCATGGCAACATAGGTCCATCCTGATTATCACATATTGCAACACGTCCTCCTACCTAAACGACAGAATAGGTGTTTGCCGATGACACAAAACGACTGTTGGAGAGACACCAGCGACAGGTGCAGTTTTACACATGTGGTTAAAGTTGTGAATAGAAACAAAATGACTTGGTTGGGTTTGGGCAACACAACTACTTCATAGGTTAGGAAATGCTCATGGTTTAGATTTAAACAGGCTGAATAACTTTGGTTATGTACTTAAGTTAAGTATTTTAGTTACCTGACGCAAGGTTAGTACATTACTTAAGTTAAAATAAGACCTAATTGACTTCAGAAGGGACATCGGCCCCCTGCATGAAAGTCCTGTGTTTGCTTGAGCCGTCCATCCACCCAGACTTCCTCCTCAAGAGGAAATTGGTCTTTGTCTCTTTGGTGCCTAACACCAAAGACACAAAGAGTCGTGGGTCGTAATACGCTGCTTACACAGAGCGTTATTTGGGGGAGGACATACTGCATATTGGACAAAGTGCACACAGTACTACTGCTTACAGAACCTATTAACACGGGTCACTTTGACGTTTTGTATTTTTAATCCCATCCCCTGCACGGTAAAGGATTTACAATGAAGGGCTCAGCATGAGCCACGTTGTACGCCGGGAAAAAATGGAACTATCTGTTCGAATGTTGAAAACTGGAAAGTGTTTGCATGTTTTCAATCATTGCTCGGCCCACCTTTCCTTTGAATCACACCCTCTGACCAGCGCAAAAAAAAATCTACTTTCTGCTGAAGCCGGGAGTCACACTTTCTGCCTCTCAGTGGGGTGTTGTGTGTTGTGACCCTTACTCAGGGATGTCTGACAGATAAGCAAGCATTTGCATTCAAACTGGCTGCACAAAGATTTGGTAGGAGCAAATTTGAGTGACCGTACAATTCATTGAGTGTGATATTATCTATAATATCATCCTGGAGAGTTTGTGAAGCGTTTGCCTGCAACTCTACCTCTGAGTCCTGGTATTAGAGGGTCTTAAACTGGGTCTTCCACCACATCTGCTGCCCCTGATAAGATGAATTAAGCACCACCCTATACATTTCTTCTCACCGCAGCTCCTCCTGGCCTCAATTACCCACAAAACCCTGCAGGTGAAATACAGTGATCACTGACCACCAACCCACAACTACATCTTGATTGGCTGAAGAGAACTGGGAAACAAAATGATTGCCAATTACGGCTAGTTTCCGCTTTTACAAAGAAGCTTTTCTTTGCGTCCGTCTCAGACTTTCTCTGAAATATATTTTCGAGGTACTTGACATGGTGGTTTGAAAGCCGTGTGGCTCGCTGTTTCACCTGATAGTCATGACAAGAAATGTCACAAATTCTGACTGATGACCCATTATGACTGGAGTACATGCAGTTGTTTCTCAGAGACCATATGGACTGCATTTATATAGTGCTTTTTCAGTCTTAGCGATCACTCAAAGCGCTTTACAACACATCAGCATCATATAGGAGCAGACTGAGAAGATCCTGATCCTGATAGCTTTTTCTCTACTGAGTAACAAGTTGACATGAGTCCAGCCTTTCATGGAACTTTAGTGTCACCGTGACCTCAGACACATAGTTCAAGGATGCACTGTTACATTATTCACAGCCCCCATCGGACTCATAAGACTGCTCTAATATCAGGACTTGGGCCGCTGCTCATTTCATTAATACCACAAAAAGGCTGACGTGTCCTTGAAAACTGACAGCAACTCTAAATTGCCCTTGTGCCTCCATGCATGAGATTCTTTCTCCCACTCTTCCTCGTTTTCTCTCTATCTCATTTTCTCCCCCAATTTCCCATTTAACCACATTTGAATCATCATCTGCAATTTATTAACTCAATTATGAGCAATAATAGAACCACTAAGAGAATTTTGAACCTCTGAGTCTCTTCATTACCATTATTAGGAAGGGCCCTGACAAACCTACCAGAAGGAATGAGACAGCCATCCTTTATCACGATCATTGGGCCCTCATCAGAGGAAATGCATTTTTCTCTAAACCTATGTAGATAGAGGACAGGCTGGGGACTTATGAGCATTGCAGGCATTGTTTCAGTCAAAATCATGATGAACATAAAAACAAACTAGCTTATGACTATTTCCAGAAACTTTATTTCTCTTAATATGATTAAAAAGATAAATATGAAAGGTATTATCCAAGCAGCAACCTCCCGCTGAAGCTAATGTGGAAGTGCCTTTCAACATGCATTCTTTCTAATGGCCACTGGTTGCAAAAAGAAGTCAGAATGTATAGAAGTCTATGAGATAATGAGCCTGAGTCTTCTCACTTGATTTATAACCTCAGTAATCATTTTCCTAATGAGTTCATGGTCTTAATCTCTAGTTTCAAGTCTTCTTCAATACAGCAGGATGTTCATTACAGAAATGATGGTCCCATTTAGAGTAAAATAGACAAGAAAGCAGGAAATACTTTCTTGTGATTGATAGGTCACTACCACGGTGTTGTTCGTTTTCGGTGCACTCCGTGTTTCCGTATTACAACTTTAACCCTTTCACAGTGTGTTTTCACTTCAGGAAAGGTAATTATAACATTTTGGTTGCCTAAAAATGCCATACTCAGTGTTGGCTTGTCCTCTCGTGTAACTTCTGGTTCCAAAAAAACTAAATGGCCACTGCCAAAATTCAAATTCAAGATTTCAAAACAGTAGTCCACAAACCAATGAGTGACGTCACGGTGAGTTTGTCCACTTCTTATATACAGCCCATCTGTACTACACATTTGACAACGATCAACCGAACACAAGCAACAAATTGGTTCCCTAAAAGCATATTTGTGTCCTCTACTAGCAATTTTTTCCTTTGATTTTCTGACAGCATGTCATTCTTTTTCAAAATGTGTCCATTTACTTCACATGAAGGTGCAAGTACGAGGGACACCCACAGCTACCAACTTCTCACAGGCTGTGCAGTAAGGACGCCTTCTTTTTTCTGTGCTTGAAAGTGAAAGTACAAGGACAAAGGCCTATTCCCTTATCTACCAATTTTCCTCTAATACTCTTAACCATATTCAATATCACACCAGGAGTCTGACAGTTATTGTACTGGTTACATGCTCTGCCATATATAAATGTAGCAGCTGTCAGCATATCACTGTCTTTATAATATAAGCTGTATAAGACTAGAAATGCTCAGGAAGTCATGTCATATACACAGTGATTGCATAATTGCAATTGCTGACATTTATGTCTAAATGTCAAAAAAAACGTCAGTGTAAATGTTGAAATGACTCTTGGTGCTGACAGTGCACCCAACTGGAAAGTAGCATGAACCAAACTACTGACTTAGCACAAACTAAAATTCATAACCTTAAAGTCAGAGGTGGACAGTAACAAATTAGGCAGTCGTCGATCTTGAGAAATATGCGCGTTTGTCCTCTTAGCAGGAATTGGTGAAAATTGATATCATTTGTATTTCTCTGTGTTCAGTAGCCTACAAAAAAGACTGTGTTAGCACCAACACTGGAACCAAGGCCAAACCAAAGACAACTCCTAAGTAATTACTTGTAGTATATTTCAGATTTTATTGTATTTAATTGCTTCTCAGGTTAACAAAATATCTGAGTATCTTTTTCACATGTTGGTAGAAAACAATCAGTTCAATTTTCTTTCAAGCAAAAAGCAGAGGCTCAAAATATTCTTAAAAAAAAACTATTTATGTTGCTTTTATATACTCAGAGTCCATTTTTATTTTTCTCTTTCTGGTGAAGTTAATCTCCACAGGCAGCCGTTGAAATCACACAACTCCCCCCACAGTCTATATGTTTAGATTCTATGTTATTGATCATGGTCAATTTCAATTTGAGCTTTGTGGTTTCACACTGGGCCTATGCAGCAGAGCTACAATGGGCTGGGGAAATAAAATAAACATATCCATAAATTAAACCTTTTTTTGTTTCCGTCTTATTTTCTTTTTAGCCGTTGACATTTTTCAATATTAGTCGTCTTAGGGAACAGGTTGCTTTCAGCTCTTCATGGAACTGTGCTGCTGACAAGACAGCTGCTGCAGTTTGTGTGGATGGAACGTATAGGCATTTCAGAGGCATTTACACACATTGAGGTCTCACTTCTGATGCAAATTGCCAGTGATGGTTTTATCTTCCATCCCTGCCGATGGCCTCGCGGACGGTTACTACAATATAACTAGAATGAAAGGAGTCTCCGTATGTATGCATGTCTGTCCTTCGAGTTTTTCAACAACCGCATATCCGATCGACTTCACACCTGGTGGGTGTGTTGCTCAGGACCCAAGGGCACGAGTGCAGTGTCGAGTGTGAAACGATGAATGGATGAGCGGTACTCAAGAAGGCTGCAAGCAGTAATACCAGCGGCCAAGCAATCTGCAGAACGGGCACTGCGCTAGTCTAAAGAAAATAATGAAAGTACTTCTGTTGAGTGTCCCGACAGAACAACAAGAAAAATACTGCATGCCTGAATGTGTAAAAATCCCTACCCCTTATTTCACTTTCATCAGTTATTATTTATTCATTCAGCCCAGACGATTAGAAGCCTTAATTAAACCGACTCTGACTGTAATTCTACCTGACTCTCTCTGGAACAAATGCCATCACGCTCAAGTCAATACAATCAATTATTCATCAGGTCAAGTAGAGCACAGAAAAATAATGGGACGCATTTGTTATACGGGAAGTATTGAGGGGCATAGCCGAGTGAACAGTGATGATGGTAGCATCAGGGTTACTCAGAGGACATCCTGTCTCTCTTCACAGTGTGGTAGTTGCCATGACTAGTAAAATGGTCTTCATGTGTAAAATCAGCAGAGTGGCTCTTAGGAGCTTAGCATTAATCGCACAATACAAATCATGCTATTTCGCTACAATTTTAGTTGACAGTGTGTCAGTTATGGTGAGATTAGTCCACAACATTTTCAATAATCAATGTTTGGAAGGCATTTGTGGTTTAAAGCTGAGGATAAAGAAAAACTCCCCTGACGGCTGCAAAGCAGTCCCTTGGCAATCATATGGCTTAGCTGTGTGCTAAGAGAGGCTATTTTCTATAATCACATCATCTGTCTTTGAAATAGCAAGAATAGCCTTCAAAACTGAAAGAAAACAACTACACAGAAAAAAAAAAACAAGGACTCACATTATTATAGGAAGCCTATAATGAGAGCAGAGAGAAAGCACAACTGGAGACGGGGAACTGTAGAGTCCTGCTAGTTTGTACTGACTGAAAATGGAATTTACAGTATATATTTACTCATAGGACTTATGTTGTATTGTACAGTATATATCATACAATCAGTCTGCAGTTACTGTTATTAAAGGTGAACTCTGTTTTCTATAGCGCTTTTTTGGGAATGTGTTTGCACTACAAGGATATTTTATCCCTTTATAGAAAAATGCAATGTTTTTTTTCTTTTGATGGAAATGTACTGTTAGTCATATCAAAGAATACATTTGTAAACCACAGCACTCACATAAGAACGTAGAACTAGCAGAGTGCTAAGTATATTTTGAATTTATTCTCTGTCAAATCAGCATGCAGCTTTGGTCTCTCTCTTTTTTTAAAGGCTAAGGAACCGCGTTCTGCCTGTCTGTCTGCCTGTCTGCCTGTCTGTCTGTCTGACTGTCTGTCTGTGTGTGTGTCTGCCTGTCTGTCTGTCTATCTGTCTGTCTGACTGACTGTCTGTCAGAGTGTCTGTCTGTCTGTGTGTCTGTGTGTCTGTCTGTCTGTCTGTCTGTCTGTCTGTGTGTTAGTTCCTTCTACCTGGCACAACCTTTTGTTATTTTTGCTATTTTTCTATAGATACATATAGTTAACAAAGAGGGGGATCAATGAGCAACAAAAAACGAAACAAAAGAAACGTTCGATGTTCGTCAAGTCTTGACGATGTCAATTCTCAGCCGGACTCCCCTACTGTCCAGTAGCTGTTGTTGAGTGAGATCTCATTGTACTCATTGCTGGCATACATCTAATTTCCACAGAGGGAGAGAGTGAGAATGATAAGACATTATGTAAATTAGAATGCTAATGCTGCCTTTGAGATGTTTGATTAAGACCCCTGCCATCTTCATCAAACTACTGCTAATAAGCTTATTCCTCACTGGCTCACTGTGCAAAGCGTGCGTCTTCGTGCACAAACGCACATGCAACAAGCCCAGAGTTAGAGGAGTCGGGCTATTTATAGAGCCGTGAGCTTACCCTCGTCTGGACTCTGACCTTGGAGAGAGGGTGACAAATGACAAGCAGCATTTCAGCAGAAGCCGAGCCATTTTAACAATGACAGCAGGTCGGAGAGGGAGGGGAAAAAATAATGCCATCTGTACCGGCTTATTTTTGTTTGCCCATGAAATACCATTTCTCACTGCCTCGAGAATCATTGACAGCCACAGCCAAAGCCATGCTGGGGTCTCGAGGCTTAACATCTGAAATTGATCCACTGGCTAATGGGAAACGGCAAGCTTAGCTACATGTTGTCATCGTATTGTATTTAGCATCATCAGCCTTGCCCTGTAGGCGCTGCCATTGGCCTTCGGTCCATGTGAGATAATGCTCAATTAGTCACTGTCCCTGCCATATTGGTTTCAGATATGCAAGGCCGCTGACTCACACAACAGTGCAATGGTAGTACTGTATATTATTATGCATGCTGAGATTAGCAATACTGAAGCATTCGAAACACAGCATTAGTTGCAAACCAAGGACGGTGATCCAAAAATGTATTTGCTCCATACGCTTCATACATATTGAACTCTCAATGGAAACGTGGTAGAAATAAAGAAAGTGAAGGTAAGGCATACGTACATGAGGGCTGCAGCGTACAGGCCTGCAAGCGTATTTAGATCGTTTCCATCTCTAATATATGGAACGTTTTTTTGAAAATGAGGGGTCATTTCTTCAAAATTTATGGATTTTTTTAATATTGAGGTCATTTTTCGAAAATCACATTTTTTTTATAAAACTAAAGTCGAAGGATTTTATAAAATGAAAGAGTTTTTTTTCGAAATGGAAGGTTTTTTTTTTTTAAATTTAAGCTATTTTTCAATAATCGAAAATTTTTATGAAAGTTGAGGGTTTTTTTCAACATCGAAGGTTCTTTTGAAAATTTCGTTTATTTTTTAAAATTGAAGGATTTTTTCATTTTTAATTAAGGTAATTTTTTCAAAAATCAAAGGTTTTTTATTGAAAGTTGAGGTCATAATGTTGCAGTTATGTCTGCTTGTGTCCATTGGAATGAACTGCAGCACCTAATGCACACTTGCTTCTCCGTTTATGCAATAAATAGTTAGAGGGTGAAATAAACACACTTTGTTGTGGAAGATAAACTGTAGCCTTGCACGCCTTCCTCTGGGATTTGCATGCAGTCTATGGCATATTAAAAAGTTATGTGAAGAGGTACCTCTGCATATTAAACAAATATTCCCGAATGATGAGTCAGTGTGCCCCCACCTGACTCAGCCTTTCGTCCGTGTTATGCCAATGGCTCAAATAACTCAAATGGAGTAAAAAAAAACAAGAAACAAGTGAAAAGAAAAGCAAAAGAAGTAGAACCCACCTTCGAAAAAAAACCATGAGTGAAAAAGACAGAGGGCGAAATGGTCAAAGCAGAGTTGGGCCTGTATATTCGGCACAGGCAATTTGAAACTCGCCATTGATTTTCTCACCAACTTGAGAAAGTCTTTGATTCTTGTCAATTGTCAGTCTGGAAAGGTACGCGCTCCTTGAAGAGTCACACTCATAGACTTTCACTTGCTACAACTTGTTGAGACATGGCAGTGTACGGTATAAATTAGCAGCTCTCTAGCAAACAGATAATTCATCACTGATAAGAGCTGCTGTGCTTCATACACGCTGTATACACGTCCATGCTGTGTGTTTACATATAGTGTACAGTAGGTGACATATTCAACACATTGCAAGACATAATGGAGCTTTTATGTCTTGTGATGTAAAAGTTGCATCTATATGGAGGCTGTTTAAGTGTCCGTAGTCTTAAATCAAGAAGCAGTTTACATAATGGGAACAGACTTCTAATATATATTCTATCCCCAGCTGTGGGAGAAACTGATCATTCAGCAACATACATTTAAATCACTTAAAATAGCAGTGCATAGTAAGTACAAGAAAATCTATGGAAATCTGTATGAGACATACTGCTTAGGGACTTTTGATATCCTTTAGGAATGATCGGTCCAGAATGGAGCACAGGAATTTACTTTGAGATTTGAATCGATTCCTACACTGTTTGACTTTCGGCGAAATACATTTTAATATTTATTCTTGTAATAATGTTTGCTAATTCTATTGCTAGCCTCATTTAAGTCACTGATGCACAAAACGGGAGCAATGCCTGATTTTATTAGACAAACACAGGCCAGGAGAGGATTTAATGAGATGTGTTCATCTGTATTACATCTGTAAAGAGGACACATTTAAGCTCAAACCATCCACAGTATGTGAGTCGCAATAAAGTTAATTCCATTAATCAGCCCTTAGAATTTTTTCCGCACATTTAAATGTGATGTAACATCCTTAACATGGTGGATTGCAAAGCCTTTGTCTGTCCCCCGCAGTCAATTCTCTGATTTGAACGCAATTAGACACAGTTGACTACATTCCTAGGCAAATTACACTCCAGGCTGTGGATAAGATTGTAGCCATTTCCTTTCAATTCCAAAACAAATCTCATTTATCAAGACAAATAAAATTTGAAGGAGAACCTGACATCAGCAGCAATAGCAAAAGAAGCTCTTATCGACATGGGGCTGAATGTGTCTGTGTAAAGACAGGAAATTGTCTGTCTGTGTGTGGTTGAAAAGTGGTTCTGTGCTTTTTATACCTAAAGAGTGACATTGGAGGATTCAGCGGGCACTGAGCTATAAAATTGCTAGTTGAGAGGGCATTAGTGGGGATGGTGAGGTGGAGAAGGAAGGAGGCTCGGGGAAACTCCGAGTGGACCTGATCTGGGTAGGATATTGAAAATGCTTCCTATAATCTTAACAACAAAACTGATCACCTTCCAAAACGACCAACATGAGCATTTTCTCATCTGGTACCCACATCGTCAGGATGACATTGTTTATCACTGCCTTCCAAAATGTATTAAAAAAAGGATTCATGTGTTATCCCTCCACTTCAAAGGTGCTGAGAGAAGGACTTGTGTCTGCACAAGCCAAAATGTGCTGTTCCCACAATAAAGTTGTTCTTTATCTTCGGCAGTTTATGATTTCCCATACCTCTGGTTAAGGTCTGGTTAAGTAAGGGCAACTAAAAGTTCTCCGTTAAACGTTTGTCCGACAAAGTATTGAGCGGAGGTCAACCGCGTTTTTACAGCACTGAGAATACGACCAGCAGTGACAGAAATGTTTTTAACTTGAAATTATCTGACGTAGCAATGCTTGCTAGTCAAGTTCATCAATATCATAGCCTAAAGCGTGCCAAGCAGGATTGGCTGGAAAAAAGGTCATGTGAGAAGAGACGCATGAACACAGACGTTGGATATTTATAGAAATAAATCAAAACGAGACAGCATAGACTAAAACCAAAACACAATCAACATTAGTTACCCTTAAAAAAAAAAGAAAAAAAGAAATAGACTTTAAGTGTAAAGATACACTGTTCTGTGAGACACATGTAATGCGTCTGAAACGCCTCCTGTGTAGACAAGTGTTTAGGCAAGGACCAATTTTGACCGCTGTTAGGACACATGGATGCCAAGGACAATGTCCAAGTCCCACACTGTGATGACCCATCCAGGGTCTGTGGTGTCACAGCAACGTTATGCTACTTCCGCTTTAGATGCAGAAAGACAACATGCATAATTCACTCAGACACAAGATGTCACATTGTTCGGAAAAATGTAAACATGAGTTAGGCATTAGAACAAAAGAAAAATAGTGTTACCGATGTTAATAATCATGACAGTATGTCCTCCCCTCCTAGATGACACCTTGTCTTTTATGTTTAGTATAGTCGGACAGGTTAGTTACATAGATGCTATACCAAATGAAAAACCGAGGTTCACCATTCCTACTTTGCACTCTTTTCGAGTCAAAATTTAATGAAAATCACAATGCAACTGATCAACACAAGAATACAGTCGGATGACACGGTAGCAACAGTGCTACACAAAGCACATTTTCTTACTGTCCACAAATCCAATGAAAACACCACCACCACCACCACCACCACACCAACAACATGTTCACAACACTTCAGACCATATAGTTTAATTTTTCAAAGAAGGCTCGGTAACGTACTAAAACAGCTGGGCATTGTCGTTTTTTTAGCAAAAAGAGCAGTAAATATTGCATTTTGTCGGGTGAAAACAATCACGGAACGTCAGTGACGTCTTCACTGAAGGAATGGCAGTTTTAAAACGAGCCAACAGTAAAGTCAGTAGTGTTTTACTGAATAAATACCCAGCTGTGAAAACACCAAGGTTGACAGGAAATATGTTCAAGGTTAGTACAATACTCTGTGAGAGAGTGAGCATATATAAAAACTGCTGCACTGTAGCGTGTTTTTAAACTGTAAATGACAATATTGTCTCCTGCGTTTGGATGGTAATGACATTGGGATGGTTCCCTGAATTAGTACATTATGTTAGAGGTGGTTAGTTGTGAGTTTTGTTGGCTTAAAGTCTGGGTTAGCATTTGAGTGTGTGGGGTGAGGGAGGCAGGGCTGTAGCATGGGACCTTCAGGTCAACCGTCAGTGCCATAACTGCAAGCTAAGCTTAAACAATGGTGCTTTCAAAACTGTTGTTTAGCTCTGGGTTGAAACACATATTTCCATGTTTTATCTATTTATGCCCAGTAAGGTCAGTTTTACTTCATGGAATGTGATGTTTCTGCAGACTGAAGAAGAAATGGACAACCTGCACCGGTGCAACACCATCTGGCAGAAGGCCTTGTGTCATTCGGATATGCTCAAAAGTTCCAAGTTTCATGAAAGCCCTAACCCGGGCAATGTTGGTAATAATGCTTAATTGTACAGGAAATGTATTTGTGTACACAACAAGGGCAAGTAAGTTTGGTTGGTCAAAGTTTAACCCCTGAGTTGGTCTGTAATATTATATTCTGTTTAATTTGCAGTTAAATACGTTTGGCTAACTTATAGTAGTTCATGAGTTTATCCGATTTTCTGACTTAATTGTGGCCCGTCTTATTTTTTTTTTTCTGATGTTGCCTTGTTTCCAGATCTCAGTGATTATTTTAGAAGTGCAACGTCATACTGATAGGAATGATGGCCAAAACTACACGAATAAAATCTGTTGTAAAAGTTCTAAAAAAAAAAATTATTATAAAAACAACAAATTACCCTTTAAGACCTGTGCTATTCTCACAAAATGTTGTGGCACAGCAGGTTACAGCTGGAATGCTCATACTGTACAGGTCTGTATAATTTGCCCTAACTATCTACGACCAGTACAGTATGGAGGGTCAATAGATAAATGTGGTTGTCTATCTCTCCGCAGAGTGCTATCGATATCACTGCCCTTTCAGATGAGCCTTTGATTATCTACCCCGGGGAGTGAAATCGATCCCTGCCTGCTCTCAGTGCTTACTATAAGTCCTAGAAGTGCAGAAAACTGTGTTTGCCAGAAACACTCCTGCACTTCATCCGAGCTGAGCTGATGAACTGAGTAAAGGCCTGGCCTGGGCTACCATGTCAATATTGATAAGAGGAATATTCATGGAATAAACTTGAAATAATCTCTATAGCTCAATGTTGGGGGGGAAAATGTGCCACTGGTGAATGAAATCAAGCATGTAAGTGAAGGTGCATCTCTACCAATCTCTACGTTGCGCATTGGTGGCTCTAAACTACATCATGAGGCAACTGTTTGAAAAGCTCAACAAGGCCGACACTAAACTACACAAAGAAAGCTCATGTTTACCAAGATGTGTGTGCTTTGTATCGAAGAACACACAAGAAAAGGGAGGAGTGGCGTCATAGAGTGCGCTTCTCTCTGGACATTTTGCTGTTGCAATTGTTCCTTTCGTTCTTGCTGTTGTTGAGGAGACAATTATGTTGTTCACTGTGAAGCACAAATATACCCTGCATCAGAATTTCAATTGAGCAGCGATGGCAAATTTATGGCGTCTCAATGAGGGCTGAAGTTGTTGTTGGAGAAAGCTGCCTGAAGCAATGTTATAGTTAAAAAATATATATTTTGGAAGTCAGTGGTGGGAGAAAAGATACAGCATTCACTCAGAATCTGAAAGATGGTCCTCAAAAGAAGGTGATTACTTCTGACCCCATCACATCTCAGCGGGTTAAGGCACCTTTGTGTTTTCACAACACCTATACATGCATTTACAGGCCACCCAATGTTATCACACACACGCACGCACGCACACACACACACACACCAACCCTGTCTCCTTTTTAGGTTCATATAAAACTAAAGTAAATTCTCGATTTGTTTGAGGGAAATGTATTTTCAGCAGTTTCAAACACATGGTTAACATTGTAATTTGAAACAAAACCACTACTTCTTGGTAAGGTTTGGTAAAAGATCAGGGTTTTTTTGGGATTTTAAGTCATGGTCGTACATTTTAAAAAGTCACCGTGGACTTTTGGTTTTTGAAACGATGCGACCTCCAGAGGGTCTGATTCTTTCTTCTTCCTGTACAGCCTGATGCTTTTTAAAAATGTGTCTTACTGACCGCATACTCCACTAATCACAATATCATCCACCATGAGAAACTGATCTTTTTTTTGTATCCCTCCTATGGACGCTAGAATCAATCTTGAAAACGAGATCTGGGTATCTGTAGTATTTTCGTATCAATCTGCCCACCCCAAGAAAACATGTTTCCCTCGAAACATGATTGACAATGCAGTGTTGTTAACATAGTCGCGTTTGCATCACTGTACAGGTCATTACATTGATTTACAATCATTTCCCGGAGACTCTTCCTAACCATAACTGCCACTTGCCTAATACTAACCCTGACCTTAAACCAAGTCCATACCCTAAAATGTTATGATGGACATTATGGGGACTTGTATTTTGCCCCCACAATGTGCCTGTGTTAACAGATTTAGGTCCCCACAAGATGAGTAATAAACGCCCACACACACACACACACACACACACACACACACACACACACACACAC
>CALSBV010012214.1:65739-92664 GCA_943590825.1 Bovichtus diacanthus | reverse complement strand
CACAAAACTTGAATTGGGGGTTCTGAAACAAGCGAGAGACAGCTAACTACATCGCTCTGCTTTGTGGACTGTGGACCGCGACTTTCAGAAATCTCGGCCGAGATATACTCTCATCACAACTTTATACTAAATAAAACAACTTTAATATAACCTCATTCGACCAGAAGTCCTTACTGCTTTTCTCGAAGATTTTGAACACGACACCAGTCAGAGCTGCAGTCTTTCCAAGAGTCAGGACAGTCAGCCACATGTTAGACGACCATCACCTCTCCCCACAGAGGTCTGTCTGGGTGCACAGAGGAGCGTGGAAAAGAGGTGATGAAGAACTGTTGAGCCGTTTGCCTCCAATCGGGTCGCTCTCAGTCGCGAGCGACAAAGGGCGTCTGGGCATGGTTCACAATTACAGTCGCTTTTTTGCACACAGCCTGATGGCATCCAGCCCATAAAACTGCCAATGCTGTGCAATCAGAGTCCCCAAATTGCCTCTTGAGAGGAAAGAACTTCAAATCGCACAAATACAGTTGACGAGGAATGCGTGAATGTTCTTTCCAAGCCTCGTGTTTTACCTGCGAGATTCATCATTTGAAGTGTTTGTCTTGTCATCACACCGTCAGATTGTCAGGAGGATGGAGTGTGCACTGTAGCTGCAGTAGAGCAGGTAGAGTACTGAGTTTTACATTCTCTGCTCTTGTTTGGGAGTTATATGGCTGATGCGCCTCACTGAAGCTGAATGCAACAGTTGAAGAAAGTGCAGGAGAGAGGGGTGTTTAATCTTTTCTAGTTCTCTACAGGTTATCTTTTTTTCATTACACGCCGGTTGACAGGTAGAGAAAATAAGTGCCAGTTGGGTTAATATGAAACTACAAGCGTTGTATATATATCATATAATATTCTGACCCTTTTTGTAGTCGTTCTGCATCTCGTTGAAGTTGTTTTTTGCTCTTTGTGGTCATTGTCTCTGTGTGGTCAGTGTCTCTTTGTAGTTCTTCTCTTTGTAGTTGTTTTGTGTCTCGTTGTAATCATGTTGAGTCTCTTTGCGGTTGTTTTGTGTCTCTTTGTAGTTGTTTTGTGTCTCGTTGTAGTTGTGTCTCTTTGTAGTTGTGTTGTATCTCTTTGTAGTTGTGTTGTGTCTCTTTGAAGTCTTTCTGAGTCTCTTTGTGGTCTTTTTGTATGTAGTCATTTTAGGTTTCTTTGTCGTCATTTTGAATCTCTTCCTGGTTAATACGTGTCTCTTTCAGTGACCTTTTTCAGGTGAAGGCCGGGGGAGCTCTGACACTTCGATTGATACAACTGCATCAGAGCTGTACAGCTAATGCTTCCTACTGCTGCTGCGCTTCACATTAAAAGCGTTCAACTGACAAAGCAGAGGGTGGCTTTTATTGTGAAGCTCACTACATTTGACACACAATTCTCAGTGTTTTTGTCAGCAGATATTACGAGGGAAGAATCGCACACGAAGAAACTGCAACAGTGAGCCGTTAGATCAAGAGCTCCAGGCAACAGGCTCTTACTGTGATACCTGCAGCATGTCATGGAGGTAAACAACACCTTTTACAATGCTGAGTGTAGAGTAAAAGGTATAACAATACAACATATTTCCATTCGCATGAAGTCTCAGTGCAGTGACGTGTAGCAGAGCTGAGCTGCTGAGTTTTACTTTGGCAAAGGAAAATGACTGACCATGTCCTCACTTCACCCTCTTTACACTTTAATTTGGGCATTCTTGACTTAAATCTCCCATATTTTCCTTTATTTATTCATATGTTTGCACATGGCCCTGCAGTCTCATGCCATTTCGTGGGTATTGTTGGGCCATTTACCGGCTGATTAAGATCAACTTTAAATTTACAAGGCAATGGGATTCATCACTATAAGAACACAGGTACGACAAAAATTCACCTTCCAGAAGAAAACATTTAAGAAATTAACGTAGGAAGATATTATTGACTGAGTTAGCGCATTATAAGTCATGTTTTCTCTCTTTTTGCCATCTGGTGCCACTATTACCATGGAAACATGGCTCTTAGCTTGGAGTTACCCTGAGGTAGGGTGGCTTAGTTCTTTTTCGTCAATATTTTTAGGAAAATATCTAACTTGCTTAAATTTAAACCTGGCCTAAGGATTATAACTTTAAATATATTTGTTTTTACTGCACATTAAACAAGCATTACAAATCATCTTCACTTGAAATACAAGTTGCAATATTATGGCTATTAATTCTCTTTTTTTTTATTATATCCTAAAAGCTTTTTAAAGACCCATTTGGATACACTCAAAACGCTGTTGATTTCGCTGATTTCAACAGTTCTTTAGAGACAGAGGTTACTCGAGGTGCGCCGAAATGTTTTGTCAGCTATTTCCAAAAGCAGAATAACATTTCACAAGATAGTTCTTTTAATCATCAGTTATTGCCTGGAACAATCTAACCTGAAATAAACATGAAATAAAGCAGCGAAATGTTCTGAACATTTTTTTTTTCTTCAAAATGACACTGTGCTTTAAAAAAAAAAGAAATGCAACTTAAATTACAATTAGCTTTTTGATGTTGGAAACCGTCCATAGTTCTAGCAAAAAATTCATAAAAAGGCTTTGAAATGTCAAGACTAAATCACATAGAAAGTTAAATCTCATTAACTTAGCTGATAAGGCTGTGGAAGAGTGGACAGCTTAACAATATCTAATTAACAACTGGCTGCAGGAGATGACATGCAGACCTATAGCATCCGAACAAAAATGACATATAGGAGTATAGGCTCTGCAGCTCCACAGATCAGAAGCAAAAGCTGAGAGGTGGCAAAGTTTTAATAGGATTGCAATGTATGCTGCTCACTGTTCGCTTGATTTATCTTATTAAATACCCATTTGGAATATTAACGTGCTTTGACCAATTTTATCTGAGGGAAATGATGTTGTTACGCGTATCACAATGCTCTGACTTTTAAGCTCCGTCACGGGCCAAAGATCCTCGGAAAAGATGATGTAATTCTTGTTCTACGAGGACGGAAAGCAGCTTGTGAACACAGAGTCCTCCCTAATGGTCACTTTCACCAGCACCACATTTCAGACACCTCTCCAGCTCCCTGCTCCCCGTCCATTTTCATCAGCGTTCATCCTGTGATCCACTCTAACCATTCATTCCGGCACTCAGCGGCCCTCACTTCAAAGTCACCCCTTCTCAAGCCTCCACAAAACCTTTCACCTCTTTTCTTTTTCATCCAGCTTTTATTCTTATCCTGACAATTACTATCTGCTACACCCATCTCCTCCTTAAGGCCCCGCCGCCCCTCACAACCAACAACAGCCCCCTGCAACAGCTTCCCTGGTGATCCATCACGGCTCCTCTTCAACAAACTACCTCTCACCTTCTGCTGTACCTGCGCCACTATCGCAGAGAAATCTAAATTACAGGCTGTGTCCTGTGTGCTCATCCGTCCAGGCTAGAGCGGCCTGCTTCGCAACCCCAACGTTCCATCCTGAGAAGTCTCTCCAGCAGGAAAGAGCGGCCGGACATTTGATGAACACGTCGGAAGCTGTGAAGAAAAAAGGATTCGGAGGGGAGGGGTTCATCTGCGGGGTGAGCCCCATCGCTCATTCATGGCTGGTAAAGCGATAACTGGCGACAGCGCGGGAGAAAGAACAGCAGACGTG
The DNA here is from genome assembly GCA_943590825.1 of Bovichtus diacanthus. Classification (NCBI taxonomy): domain Eukaryota; kingdom Metazoa; phylum Chordata; class Actinopteri; order Perciformes; family Bovichtidae; genus Bovichtus; species Bovichtus diacanthus. Next base: position 89,016 of record CALSBV010012214.1, on the reverse strand, counting down.
TGTGTGTGTGTTGTGATCGAGTTACCCGTAAAGACAAAGCAATAACACATGATGTGTGATCTGCTCCCTGACCTCAACCTGTATGTGACTCAGTGTTTACAAGAAAGTCAGCTGGTAACGCTCCGGAGAGCTGGATGTGCAACAAACATTTTGTTCCGAGATAAACAATATGTGTCCGTTAGAGGACTTTTATTCATTCCTTTATTTACCGGGGACGGTGCACGTCAATCAACGTTTCACATCCTCAATGTAAATATGCAACGTTTCTGTCAGCAGCTGCAGGGAAATATTTATGTTTTTTTTTTCCTGCAGGCCGATGCATCTCAGAGCTGCACAGAGTTTTACAGTTAAAGCTCTGATAAGGTATGCTCAGGTGTGTGATACCACTGTTTGTTTTGCTTTTTTAGCTGCTTGATCGTGCAGAGCTTAGGTAGGTAGGCGAGTGTAGACATCGGTGCGATAGTCGGAGTCTTCTGTTTGTTCAGCCTGTCAGACAGTACAGTACAGTTACTGTGTGGTGTCACTGTTTCATGCATGGACTGTCAGAGCTGCAGGTAACCTTTTAAACACCCAACCACCTCTGTGTACCTTCGCCTCGCTGTCCTTACACTTCACACTTGTGCCAAACCGTGCCAAACAGTAACATGAGTCATAGCTGCTGAATTTTCCTGGTTTTTCTACCATGATCAGACTGCTTGAAAGTGCACTGTGTGCGTGTGTGCGCGTGTGTGTGCGCGCGTGTGTGTGTGTGTGTGTGTGTATGGGCACACGTATAGAGGCAGAGGACAAAGCGTTGCAATATAAAATCAGCCGGATTAAAGGAGGATTAATGGGTGACAGATAACAGTGTTTGATAACCAGTAACTCATCTCTGTCACACAGTGTGCTGCTTAACCTTCACCAAACAGAGGTTGAAGACAGCACTGTGGTACTAGAAACTTGAACTGCAGTGTTTTCTCCTTTAACGTATAGCAGTGCGTTAAGCACATTCCTTTTGTTCCAAGTTGCCTGAAGGTAATGCGTCATTCTTCCACTGCCTCAGCAAAAATTGGATTGTAAGTATTAGCTTTCAAAGTGTTTGCCTAATGAAGCATAATTACCTCACCTCCTGGACATAAAGAGTGATGCAATGTGCACAAACAGCAGAGCACAAACACACTGAGGCACAGACACACTAAACCTGATCTGCGTGGTATATCGCTCATATCAGTAATGTTTTAGAACGGTTCTGTGTGCTTTTTAGCTCAATTCCTCACCTAAAAAGTCCAACCGCCACTCCATTAGGTTGCCAGCCGTCATCTTTTTAAGATCACCAGTCACAAAGGTCAACGTATTTTTCTCCCTCACCATTGAGTTTCTTTTCTTTTGGTTACAAGACCACAGAGGAGTACTACCGCCTGACAAGCAAAGCAAGTGAAGCTACGATAGTCGATTACGTGCCAAGCATGGGAGGGACAGTGCTCCTTCTCTTGGCTATTGACACTGGAAAATAGGAAAAGTGTTCTGTCCGCCTGTGTACCATGCCGACACTGAATAGGTTTATATAGGAAATAACAGGAGTCTGTCTGGATTCACATCATACAGCACCAGTGGTTTTTTGGATTGACTAGTCTAATCCATACAGTACAGGGATATATAAGTCTGGAAACAATCATTGTGAGTTTTGATAAAGGAAATAATGTTTAGTTCAAGCAGCAACCTTGAAAGTCTGAAGAGTGAAGCCATTCTCTCTAATGGCCAACAGAGGGTGACTCCACTGGTTGCAAAAAGAAGTCTGATTGTATAGAAGTCTATGAGAAAATTATCCTACTTCTCACTTGATTTATTACTTCAGTAAACATTTGAGTTTACGATCTCAATCTCTAGTTTCAAGTCTTCTCCAATTCAGCATGATGTTCATTTTGTAAATTATGATCACATTTGGAGGAAAATAGATGGCTACCTTGTGATTGACAGATCGCTACCACCGTGTTGCCCAGTTTGGGTGTCCGTGTTTTCGTCTCACAACTTTAACCCTTTCACAGTGCGTTTTCGGTTCATGAAAGTTAATTGTAACATTTTGGTAGCCTAAAATGGTCTTGTTCAGCGTTTGGTTGTACTTAGGTGAACCCTCTTGTGACACTCCTGATTCCAAAAAGCCAAGATGGCGACTTCAAAAAAGCAGAAAGCGCAGCTTCAAAACTAAAGTCCACAAACCATGGGTGACGTCACGGTGGCTACGTCCACTTCTTACAGTACAGTCTTTGGTTAAGTTTGAAATGTTTTCATTAAACCCCTGATGTGCACACAGTTGTTTTCTGCCACCAAATATGAGAAGAAGCTGGCCCAAATATGGCTGCCATGGCTAGGTTTTGGGAGTGTTAAGCCAGTTCAGACTGAGAATGGGTTTCAGTTAGCAGCACCCAGACTGAGTAAGAGTCATCACAATTAGACAAGTGCGCTTTGCCTGATTCATGATGAGTCTGGCATCTAGTCTAGGCTGGTCAAACTGATGCATGTTGAAGTGACTTTCACTACTGGAGACACTCAGACTATGGACATTCAGCTGTAGTCCAGGCTGGGAAGGTTGAGGCTGATTGTGTTCCTTCAGCGGTATGGTGTGCAAAATAAAGAAACAGGCAGAGGAAAAAACACCTTTTAGAAAAGAATAAAATAAAGAAATAAAGAACAACTACTGATGTATTGTTCTTTACAACTTTCGTCACAAAGCTGCTAAGTTTCAAGGCCCACATTTTTTATACAATGTAAGCAAACAGATGTGTCTGGTTTAGATGATGATTTTGACAAAATGTCAGAAAACAGACTAAAAACTCCCTGGTATTGTTAAAATGCAAAATCAGCCTTCTATTTCCATTTACCCAATTCATTTTCATTTGATTTGAGAGAAAGCCATCATATTTGAAATTCAAGTGGAACATTCTTTTTTTTTTTAATAAACATTTCGAACCTTGCATGTCAATAGTACTCCCTCACTGCGAGCGGGACCCAGAGACCCCTCTAACAAAACCCATCTGTTTGCTATCCTGGCCCCTAAATGGTGGAACGAGCTCCCCATTGATGTCAGGTCAGCAGAAAGTCTTCACACCTTCCGTCGCAGACTGAAAACCCACCTGTTTCGACTGCACTTCGGTCAATAAAAAAAATAAAATAAAATAATTATACTTTTGCACTTGGTTGGCTTATTTGAAGCTAATGGTTGAATTTTTATTTTATTGTTTCTCTATGTTTCACTTACTCTGGTTTGGCTTATTTGAAGCTCTTGTTCTACACTTGTATGATTTCACCTATTTGAAGCTGATGTACTTGCAAGATTCTCGCTGTTTAGAGTTATATCCTCATGATTGTTTGCACTTATTGTGAGTCGCTTTGGACAAAGCGTATGCTAAATGAACTGTAATGTACTAGTAGCAATTTTTTTCACAGAACATTTTAAACAAAAAAAAAACAAATGTTGTGAAGTCTCAATAAGATAAAAAAATTAAATGACTAATTGAAACAAGATTTTATTATTTTATCATCAGTTTTGTCATGTCCTCTGCAAATGTTTAGCACTCTTGTCTGGCGTTCTGCTGCAGACGTGCCTGGGTTGATGTTGAGAGAGTTTCTGAGAAGCAGGACAGGACAAAAACGTCTCAATGATGTCATTTGATTAGGGCCAATCTCTTCGGATGCAGAATACAAATCCCGATAAAGGTGCCCTTGCCCTGAAAAGCACAGCGTGGCTTTGTTATCTCAGGAGACTGAAGCTCTTGACATTTTAACCAACGAGCGTTATATCATGAGAAGACAAACAGGGCAACTCAGTTATGCACTTTTTCACCCATACACATATACACATACATATTGTTGCAGTATTTGACCAAAGCATAGACTGTATATAAGAAGTGGACATGGTTACGGAGACTTCACCCGTTGATTTGTGGACTACTGTTTTTGAATTCTTGAGTTTGGCATTTTCTTACAATTAATGTTACAATTAACTTTCATAGAGTGAAAACAGACTGTGGAAGGGTTAAAGCTCACCCAAACCAAACAACACTGTGGTAGTGACCTGTCAATCACAAGGCATGCCCTAAAGCACACCCTGCTTTATCGTGGATGTTACTCTAAATAGGACCATCATTTACAAAATGAACATCATGCTGTGTTGAGGAACACTTGAAACTAGAGATTGAAACCTCATCAGGGCATGTTTTACTGAGGTAATAAATCAAGTGAGAAATACGGTCATTTTCTCATAGACTTCTATACAATCGGACTTCTTTTGGCGCCCCCTGCTGGCTATAAGAAAGAATTCAGGTTTAAGGCACTTCTGCATTGGCTTCACCTTTCAGACCTGGAGGTTGCCACTTGGTCAAGAGCAGAGTAGAATTGCACACATTTAATGAAGAAAGTACTTTGTGGATGAGTTTGTCTTCCTCTGGTAAACAACATGCCATGTCTGAGACCAAATTCCTGAAGAATGAGCTTCTCCTCTCTGCTCTTGGGAAGATCAATGATGTTTTCCCGCAGACCTTTTGTCTGAGGAGGCACCAGAGATGGAATTGAATTAATCTTTTTCTAATGCAATTCTCCTCATGAGCTGGGGCTAGTCTCTAAACGTCCGCTCGCTGCCTGCAAATCTTCACGTTGTATCAGTCAGGTGAGCGGGAAGCTGACAGCGACTCTTCACATGCTGACCTTCCTATCCATCATTTTGCTGTGTGGTGGCAACAATGTCTCGCTGTACCTGTACGTGTACAGACAAGGTAGCCAAGTATTCTGCCTTCCTCATTGTCTCAGAGAAAACATGGATAGAGAGATGAGCGCTGCGAACAAGCACAGCTTTCCTCTTGTATCGGCCATCATAAGTAGACAGAGGCTCACAACCTCATTACTGTGTCACAATCTCTTTAAAACAAAGATGTGGCAGCTGTGACAACTGTGTGTCATTTTACCTTACCCTTTAGGTAATACCAGTGCCAACATATGAAGGGCTGAGGTGAAAATAGAAAACTTCAATTACTGAGCTTCTTTAATTAGTAAAGGCAGCCGGAGGTAGAGCGGTAATACTGTTAGGCTGCTGGTCTGATGGATGAAAAGGGCTGATTAACAGCAGCCCTACATATGTGTGTGTCTGTCAGGGAGAGAGAGAGAGAGAGAGAGAGAGAGAGAGAGAAACCCCAAAATGAAATAAGACTTATGATTACCTGGATCCTATTTCTATTAACACCTTTTTTCAATCTAACCACAACAACACTTTCTCCTTGTATCCTGTCAAGGGTCTCATATGAATTACTATGTTAGTAGGCATAGGAGAGTCGCTAATGCTAATGCTTCATGTCTTAAAGGCAAACTGCTACTGGTGCGTATGTGTAAAAAGTAGGATAAAGCCTCTGGTGTCTCCAGAGGGATGATAAATGTCAACACGTAGGAAAGAACCCACAGTCCGTGTTTGGTGCAGAAATGCATTCACTTTAGAAGATAATATGAGTTAGCTGTTTGAGTTAAACGTAGTGGCTGTCTCCTTCCTGGAAGACCCGAGCAAGGCCGGACTGGGTTATTCATTCTAACAGCCCAGGCCAATCTCCACACATTTACAGGTCGCGTATACCGTGTTTTTAATTATTTTTTTACTACCACCGAAAAAACTAAAACTGCTGCAAAAAAACACCCAAAACAGTTATTAACAGCCATGTGTCTTCAGTTTCGATTAGTCGATTGCAGTTCCATTATCGAATCTACAGGAATAAATATTCACATGTTTCATTTTTGAGCACTTTGTTTTACACCAGGCATTTCCCCCCAGAGCTCTGGGGATCAACTTGTGAAGGGTAGTTGGGATATTATGACGTACTGCTAGTCTTTCCTTTAAGAACACTAACCATGTCCCTTGCTTGTGAGCACATATGTTTTCTGTATTCTTTTTCTCCAGACCACTTGTGATCACGTCTCACTTCCCTGCTCTCTATGCAAATGAATAAACATGTACATCATTTCCATTCGCATATAGAAAATACATTTGCTACTGTTGTGTTGTGTGTTTGTATTTAAATGTCAGTTGGAGCTCTCACATACAATCATATACTATTACAGAAACGTGCGATGACTAGTGAGGATGTGCCGCTTACAGTCTTTGTCTGTGTGCTGACACAGACTTTTCTCTGCCCAACGGCGGTATGTGTGTAATATCTTCGAATTTTAGGGTACATTTTATGAACCTAAAAATATAAAGTTATTGTCTACCGACGGTCCCCCAGGGTCCTTTGCCATTCAACCGCTCAGAGATCCAGAGGGATTGGGATAAGAGCAGGCGGGCAGAAGTCACATCTGTGTAGAGCGGAGGAACACAACCCCCCACACCAATCACACCGATAGTATAATACCAACATCCGCAAGTTTCACTCTTGGTGGTTTCTGTGACATGAGCAATACTTTCAAAATACTAATGTTTAAGTGTACTGAAACGGCCAAAATACACAGCACTCAGACGTCGTGCGTACTTACTTCTTACTACCTACACAGAGCACGTCAGCTGATTTTGTGACTTTATGACCCCCTGTCTGCTTTTTAGGTTCACGCTCTCTGGCCTGATCGCCTGTGTTAAACATATTTAGCGCATTTCAATTTCCCCGCTGTGGGAAAAATAAAGGATTTGATTTGATCTGATCCTGATTTCCTTTCTCTTGTGATATTTTGTAAAGCCAATTTTACAAATTATTTTAAATCCAAAACCAGGGTCAGGAAACTGTGTCTCTGTGTTGTTAAAACATTGCTCCACAGCACTACAGGCAGTCAAACAAATCCCTAGGGTGCCTTTTAATGTCCTTTTTCATTTTTTTATTTATTTATTTTTTTAAATTGCCTTGTTGTTGACGGCTCTAATCAAATACATTCACTTCTAATGTCATAGAAAAGGGAAGTGGCATATGAATAAGCTACAGTATCCCCCTGGTCCACTCCATCAGTGTGTCAGGTCTTCAGCAGCCATTAGCCTGCCATCAGCATGACAGTGTTAAATGATAGATTATGGTTTCAGCCTCCATTGCACTTTGATGGCAGATGGATCCATAAAGCTATAAATGCTGACAGAACACTGACATATTGGTAGCATGCATGTTGCATGCATTAGTATTGATGTACACAGGGTCAATAATGTGTGCTTACGGTTTCAGCGGTTAGCCAGTGGCATCAATGTGCGCTGTGCTACAATTATATAATAATAAAACATGGGCAGTTCCATATATGTTGAGAAAAATGGCTGGCTACAGTTTTCAGTGGTAGCACTTGAGGAGTGACATTAATTAAAAGGCAAATCTATGACCTTAACCGTGACATCTCTGTCTGCTCTTCAGGATGGAGACCAGCAGCGTCTCAATTAAAGGTTGTTGAAAGGCAATTAAAGGCAATATTCAAAGCAGAAATTAGAGTAAGTGATGCCTAAGGTGCAACTGTCCTTTAAAAACTAACTGCAGCTGAGCCATAAATCTATTCCATTGAAAAACGTGACATTAATGTGAATATATGACTTACTTACATTGATTAAAAATTGCAGTCGTGCCCTTGTATTTATGTGCAGATGCTATAAATTATGTGAAAGTTCCTTCTACACTTTTCTGACTTGTGCAAAACTGCACTTTTGTGGATAACATCCACAACTGACGGTGGAGTCACACTTCCAAGGCGCTTTCATCTTTTGCAAGGCACAATTAGTCAAAATTGAAAATGCTTTTTCAGAGCCAGTGTAATGAATAAAAATGGATATCTATCTCTCGCTCCAAATGTCCTCAAAGGAAGCAAACAAGAAAATTGATCGCCTAACTTTCTCCACATTAGCCCTACAATGACAACAACTGTCTAGGAAATAACCCGAAAAATATTCATATATATTCAGACGAGGGGGGGTTAAGAGAAGAAATATTTCTCTGTGTTTGTGTTTTGTCTGATGGAATGGCTTCCAGGGCCAGGTGAAATATTACAGCTGTCAGTATTTTTGACAGAGCCTTTATTCTGGTGGCGGCTGTTTGATGGAGGACTCCAGCGAGTTTGACACCCTGCTAAATGTCTCCGCCTTGCTGGCACTCTGGAAGGAGTGATAGTGGCGCGCCGGTGTTTGGCAACACAAGCTTCAGCATCACCCGGTGCACAGACCTTATATTTTTGAGCCACGGGGTGCCGGGACAGAGCCATCATTAGACCTGTATGACCGCAGTCAGTGTACGGTGGTTCTTTTGGTCATTGCATCCAGTCAGTGGATGTGCTCTGCTCTGTGGTTACATTTTATTCACTACAGCATCCCAAGTATATTGGTGCTCTGCTTCATTGTACTGCTGGAGCCTCCCAATGCCCTGATGCAGCCTGGGTGAACATGATCACATTCTGTACTGTTTGTCCTCAGTCTTACACTTTGACTTTGCACTTCTGCCTATAGCATGTGTATAGGTGTATAGAAGGGGTGAACCCGAATCATCGAGGAGTGGATATAAGGAGCTTGATTCGACTTCCAATCTCACAGTCGAATTGTCAGTAACACGCGGTTATGAGACAAAGGATCCTTTCATTTCAACTCTTAGGGGGTGCTGAATGTCTGATTTTCATAGATTTGCTCAATAACAACAGCATAAAACTACTGTTTCAAAATAAAAATAAAAACATTTATTAATCAGAGCCCTCGTATAAGAACGTAGCACTATCAGAGCACTAAGTATATTTTGAATTCATGAATGATTCTCAAAATCAAAATCAGCAGGGGGAGGCGTGTAGACACAGATCTCTGTCTTGTTTTCTCTAGTTTCCCTTCTTCCTGTGAATGGCTACAATTTGGGGAAATAATTTTTTTAGTTTTTGCTGTTTTTCTATAGATAAGCCTGAACAGAGGGGGGGTCAATGAGCAAAGTAAATATGATTTGGCAAACTTTTGAGGATAGGCAAGACTTGACCATTCAGATGTGTAAATTCTTAGTCAGGGTCACCGTTAGTGTATAGCATTGTTCTTTTACATTTACAGCATTATATATACATAGGATGCAACAATTACAAATGGGTACATTCTGCTTTATCTTCTTTGCTGCACCTTAAGTTGGCAGCAAAACAGCAATGCAGAGAGACCTTTATCCAAACCACATTTCAGGATGTGGATGGAGGCAAGTGCTGGAGCAGAGACAGTCTATCATCAGGTGGTGGTAGGAGGGGACGGGGGGGGCAATCGCCACTAGAGATCTCACTATTAGAGCAAAGGACACACTTAATATTGTGCCAAGGAGACACTATTTATCATGGTGTAATGTTAGGGCGACCATTGCAAATTGCACTGAGTCTGGCCTGCAAGATCAGTCTTGCTCCACGGAGGTGATTCCCTCCACCCTGCGAAGAGGTAGCTGCTGGGGAGAAGGAGAGACCACAATGGCTGTGGGAAATGGGAACATTTAATCGCACAATGGGAATATTTAAAGGGAAGAACGTTCCAAAAACACTAAAAGCATTAATAGATGGTGCAAGTAAAACACATTATAACATGATCTTTAAATGCATTTTAAAACAGTGATTAAAGAGCCAAGAGAACACAAATAAAAACAAGCTAAAATCATTGATGCAGACCTAAAACAGATGCAAAGACACCAATGCACAGAAACACACACCCAGGCAACATGATTAGTTCATTTTTCAATTAAATATTTGCTTAACTTATTATTGCATGAAATTTAAGAGGGATCCTGCTGATAATTCCAAATGAATTATACTTTTTCACATTTTGTAACAAATAAATATCTAAGAGACCCATGCCAATTTATGAAAAATATAATATTTCAGCTATAGCTTATTTGATTGAATCATTTACCAAACAATTGACAATTTTTTCACAGATTTTTGCATTGATTGAAGTATGTCAATTGTCAATCTACAAAATAACTCCAGCTATCAGATAAATGAGGTGGAGTAAAAATATAATATAATGTATTTCTCTCTGAAATGTGGAAGCAGAAGTATAAAGAGGTAGAAAATGGAGTTTAAGTACCTTAAAGTACAGTACTTCAGTAAATGTATTTAGTTACTTTCCACAACTTGTTTGACCAACCCAGTATTTTTTTGTTTCATTCTCACGAACATCCCAGTAACATACTATAAAGTGACTTCTTTTGGCAAGATTTTGGACAGAATGGATGCTGGTACACATAAGCAGACGTTACTACGGAACATCAGAAGAAACACGTCTTCCGCATGTGAGTTACAAACACCTTTCACATTATCAGAGTTTGATGCTGAGTATGCACTTGAGTACACTCCTAACGAGCTGCATCGACATCCCATAGAGTATTTCGGGCCCGTCTGTCAGCACAGAGGGAAATCTTCACTGGGACAGAAATATTTCACTCTTCAGAATAGCATCCATCCCATTCCTATCAGTGTGATGGCTTTCATTGTTAATGCATGAGGCTGAGGGGACAGAGACTTCCTCTTGCTGCACAGGGCAGCACTTCTGTTAAAAACGGATCCCTCAATTACAACTTCTGACTCGTCCAGCTTATAGAGACTTTAAAGGACTCCTTTCCACAAGGCCAAAGCTGAACGCTGCATTAACTGTCCGCACACTGCACTATGCCATGTGAATGTAAAAATATTTTTTGCACTCCCTGCAAAGACACGATCGGAGCCATAAGTCGCTCTTTTTTTTTTCAAACTTCCAAAAAAAATAAGGCGGTTGCAGTTTTCACCCGAAGGGACCACATGCAGTGTAGCAGTGCGTGTGTGTGTGTGTGTGTATTTCAGGGTGTTTGTCTTTAGGGGCCTTTGGCATTTTCTGTGTGATTCTGGTTCATGTGTCAAGCTTGTGCGTGTGAGTGCACTGCATGTATTTGAGAGTGAGTGTTTGTGTGAGGAGAAGGGGGAACTTGTCAGTGCTAAATGTAATGATTTGGCGGACATGTGGCCTCTCTCGAGCCCTGTTCTGACTGGTACGCTAACTGAGAATGCTATTGGTGATAAAAAGGTTACTAGCAAGTTACAATAGGAAAATCATTTCATATTATTAGTATTTGATTACATATAAACATCAACGTATATCTAGTTGATGCCTTCCCTGCATAAGAGTTAGGTCTGCTCTAGATGCTAATAATCTTAAGGGAGAAAAATCTGTTTACTTTTATTTTCAGGACAAAATGAGTGTCCTCATCACAGCTTTAGTTGTTTAAATGCCAGTTATGACCTAACCTGATGCACCAGATGGTTTGAGACACGGAACCACCTGAGAAGCCGTCATTGGACACTTTAGAAGAAAATACTTGGCAGGTGATTGAATGAAACATCTGTCAATCACTGTCCTTTACGAGCTAACTTCAACAAATCGGATCGTCAACCTTTTCTGATGTCCTTAAACTCCACAGTACAGAAACAAACGTCGATAAAGCAAAGCACACTGCACTAACACACGCCGCCTCTGCTCACCTTCTGCTGACCCTTTGCTCTATTTTCTACTTTCTTATTGAATGAATAATGTCTACTCTTGGGCAAACCAGCCAATCAATATCAATTTCAGATCCATTTGGCCTCAACACAGTCGCATGCCTAAATGCTGCGACCTCAGCTGAAGGTGCAGATGGATTGATCTGTGACAATTAAATTGCAGCACAGTAAATATACTGAATGGAGACTGATTCAATTCTGCTGCTCTGAGTTTGTATATAGTTATCAATGCAAACTTGACCTATAACAATCATAATTCTGGCACAGAGTTGCACAAGGCATGGTGAGTAAACGCATGCACATGCAGAAATGAGGGGGAGCTGCCAGGAACATCTGGATGCTCCACAGCTTCACTGGGGAAGCGGGGATTCCTCATTTTTGCTGTACGGCACTTCAGCAAGGAGGCAAGTGAAATACATATTACATTTGCTGACACGGATGTTAAGATCCAGGTGAAAGATTGAAGTCTGTCTGCATTGACAGGAAGACTGCTTTACTTTTTCAAAAGTTCCAAATGAGTCATTCGAATCGGTCTCTTACTGTGTGTCTGTGTAACCACAGAGGGTGTGTGTCTATGTCTGGTCTATCAAAATCACTTATTTTTGGTTGCTCATGAGCATTACATTACCCTGAAGGCAAACCGTTGTTGGGAGCTCTCCGGACAGCAGCCATCTTTAAAGGCACTCTGTGGAGTTGCTTTGTAAACAAAGTTTTCTCAGCAAAACTGCTAATCAATATTTTTGTATAAACAATGGGAACATTTTTTTGAAAAAGAGGCTACCCACTGACAACCAACAGATAATTATCACCTGACTCTACAGTCCCCCTCAGCAGCACTGCATACTGTTTTAGCTTCTTTCAGCTCATTGCTTTGGTTTTACGGCCATCAACTTCACTGCTTTGGTTCATTCTCACCGTTATTTTCAGACACTGCAGGCATCAGTTTTTTGAATGAAAAAAGCACCAGAGACAGACAAAGTTGGCGACTAGCTGGTGAACACAGTGGAGTATGTACTGTAGCACCTATAGTGACAGACATTTTTCTCATGTGGCCAGAAACCCTCCGTAAATGTATGCTAAAAATGCTCCGTGTCACATAAGCTGATAAGGGGCAACCTCGGGATCTGAAAAGTGAAGTGCCTTTAACTTGCATTCTCTCTAATAGGCAGCAGGGGGGTCTACACTGGGTGGAAAAAACTAATCAGATTGTATAGAAATCTATGAGTGAATGACCCTACTTCTCACTTCATTTATTACCTCCGTATGGACTCAACTGCTTGTTTCAATGCAGCCTGATGTTCATGTTGTAAATTACATTCCCATTTAGAGTAATATAGACAATGAAGCAGCATACATTGTAGGCCGTAGCTACCTTGTGATTGACAAGTCGCTACAGTAGAATAGTGTGAGTTAAAGTATAACTGAAAACTCAAAATGTTCTCCGTTAAAGTTGAAGAATGTTTGTTGGCCAAACAAGATGATAGCAGACATAAAGTTTTTCTTAGCCTGCAGTATATTACAATTCATCCATTATTCAAATGTGCAGGATCTGACGTGAATCCAGATGGACAGTTATTGATGATAGACTGCAATAACAGATAAGTATCAGTTGGACATTATCAGAGCTGAGGCAGAGAGGTCTTATCTCTGCATGGCAGTGCTCTCACAACATGCACCCGCCCATCCGCATACACACAAGAGTGAATATACAGTACACAAATCCATACACACACACACACACACACACACACTGATCTTTGTCATTGTCAGGTTCTATACAAGTCAGTGTGTTGCAGCTGACAGACGAGCAGCACTGGACAACAATTGATTGAAATGTAGAGTTCATGTACCGTCTGAAAAGTCGGGGCAAGCATTTAATCGCCACGCCTGTCGTTGTGCATCTTTCCTCTTCGATGAATTTTAATCACCCACACACCAGTGTAATCAATAAACCATTTCATGGCATCCAAACTAACATGTAATTCACTCCCCACCACTGCACAGTATGAATTCACTGCTGCCAGACTGGACTGAAATGAATGACTGTGCTTACGGTCCTGAAGAAATAGCAGAAAATACAGCAATGCATCCACACAGTGTGTCATTGGAAATCTGGGCTTGTCTTGCTACATAGGGTATGAAGATAAGAAATTGAGCAGTAAAATATTTAGGCAAAGGTGAGGGAGAGGGAAAGTAATTTAGTTTTATTAATTTCTTATTTCATCTGCAATGCATTTTCTAAATATGTTTTTCAAACACCTAATCGGCCTTAAGTCAGTAGGTTTTGATCTCTAATTTGAATTTATTTAGTTCTCTCCTTAAAAAAAAATCCCCTGGAGGCAAAACTATATGTGCAGCTTTTCGTATCTGTAAAAAACAAAATGCATTCAGAAGAGAGTTGCTGTGAAGCGGAACTTACTAATAGGACTCATTTTAGAAATTCAACGTATTGTCTGAACGCTTGAAAAAATGTGATGGTCTGTTCAAATTTAAAATGTAAATCTAAGCAGTCCCTAAGCACGACAGAACGTTCAAAGTAGTTTGCCTGGTGGTCCAGCAGAGGCTTGACCTATCACGTGCCTTATTGATCTCTCAGTAAACTAAGATAATAGATAAAAAGGGAGGACACCAGCAAGCAAAGCATTGCTGATCGGATAATCATGACACCGAAGAATCTGAGAAGCAGTTAGTGGAAGTTATTTTGGGTTCTACATCGTAGATGGCACTACTTTTTATTTGTTTGTTTGTTTTTTAATTGTACGGTATGCATATGTAGAGTTATATTGACAGATGCCGTAATGAAATGTAACAGTCTTCGATGAGCCATGCTGAAACCACCGCTGCCACCTAACTGCACATTGTAATATAGATAAACAAGGAAATGATAAACAGTTATAACTTTTTTGCATATGATATTATCTGCAACATAATGTCTATAAACAGATATCTGCATATGATAGCAGTATCTGTAGGCAAGGGCAAATGATTTTGGTATCGGAAGCGTTCCGGTTTAAGTTTGTAGTCTGATTTCAAGCTTGCATGCAGGTAAACAGTCCGTGTAGAGAGCAAAAGAGGCCAAACACATTGGCAGAAATGCAATCTCGGAACCCAGTGGCTATCTTCTGACGATGAGAAAAACTGTGAACTGAGAGTAAACTTGATACTTCTGAAACAATCCGGCCGTAGACGTTATCTCTCAACTCAAACTTAATTCTCGCGTCTCAAGTGGCTAATCGATGGTTGTGGCAGTGGGGTGTGGTGGCTGAGTCGGCTGCTGAGGATGAGATGAGAGTGGCTCAGTTGGAGGCCAGGCAGCTGGACGGAATCAGGTAATCAGTCACACAATAAAAGCACGCCGATGACCTGGTTCTGTCGATTTTGGTGCAAGCACGGCCCGACCACCGCACGTCGCCATGCTGAGGATGACCTCCGAGGACGACCCGGAGGCATACATGGACATCTTCAAGCGCATGGCAGCGGCGGCGTGTGGGTGGCCGAGGGAGGAGTGGGCTACTACCCCTGCTGTCCAGGGAAGCACAGTGGGCAGCCCACAGCCTGCCACCGTCCTCTCGCCACGCGTATGACCAGCTGAAGAAGGCCATCCTGGACCAGCTGGGGAGCACGCCGGAGGGACACCACCGCCAGTTCAGGGTCTCCCCTTCGAGGACGCCAGCCGCCCCTTCCCCTACGTGCAGCGGCTCCTAGAGGCACATCCACTACCAACCCCACAAATACCCTTTCTCTTGTCTCTCCACAGGGCCCAGCCCTGAGGCGGTCCTCAAACGCCAGGGAAGGATTGCTGGCAGTGCGGGTGGCCCGGCCACTTCCGGCCTGAGTGCCCACTCATGGAGGTCGGACAGTTGGTCCGGGTTGCGGGACCGCCAGACTCCTCCCCCGGTCCGGAAGGGACATACCGCATACCGGTATGTATACAGGGGGGTATGCACCAGGCTCTGCTGGACACTGGTTGTACCCAAACCATGATCCATCATCGCTTGGTTCGGCCCAGGGCATTGGTGGAAGCGTTGTGGGTGAGGGTGAGGTGTGTTCATGGTGATATTAACGAGTATCCGGTGGTGACTCTTACCATTTCGTTCAGGGGAAAAAAACATAGGGTTAAGGCTGGAGTTAGTACTTGCCTTACGCACCCCCTAATTCTGGGAACAAATTGGCCGGGGTTCCATAGGCTAGTGGGGAAAGCTATGGGGGTGCGTTCCCGTGCATGTGCAGTGGGGACATGTGAGTTGTGTGAGGTGTTGAGTGGGGACTCGGAGGAGGTGGTGCCCTTTGAGCGGGAGGGCGGGGAGACTCGAGACGAAGCTTCGAAGACTTCCCCCTCGAACAGTCCCGGGACGAAACCCTCCGTCATGCTTTCGACCAGGTCGTAAGTATCGATGGTTCCCCACTGCACCCAAACGCACCACTCACTCACCCACACTTCACGGTGATTAGGGACAGGTTGTACCGGGTGAGCCGCGATACGCAAACAGGGGAGGAAAACACCCAGTTGTTGGTGCCGAGCAGCCGTCGGGAAATGATTTTCCAGGCGGCTCATCACAACCCCATGTCCGGTCATCTAGGGTATGACAAAACACTGAACCGGATCCTGGCCCGATTTTATTGGCCGGGCATCCGCGCGGACGTGAAGCGGTGATGTGCGTCCTGCCGCGAATGTCAGCTGGTTAAACCGCTGGCCACGCCAAAATCGCCTTTGCGCCCGTTGCCATTAATTGAGGTACCATTCGAAAGAATTGGCATGGACCTCATCGGGCCATTAGATCGGAGTGCACGGGATATCGTTTTGTGTTAGTCCTTGTGGATTACGCAACACGGTATCCTGAAGCAGTGCTGCTGCGTACTATCTCGGCCAAGAGTGTGGCGCAGGCACTGTTTCACGTTATCTCCTGAGTTGGGATCCCGAAAGAGATCTTAACTGACCAGGGCACGTCCTTTAGGTCACGCACGTTACGCGAACTGTATGCACTACTGGGCGTCCGCTCCATCCAGACTAGTGTCTATCATCCACAGACAGACAGGCTGGTGGAGCGGTTTAACAAAACGCTTAAGAACATGGTGCGTAAGTTCGTTCACGGGGACAGCCGTAATTGGGATAAATGGTTAGACCAGGGGTGGGCAAACTTTTTGACTCGCGGGCCACAATGGGTTCTAAAATTTGACAGAGGGCCCGGGCCAGAAACAGATGGATGGAGTGTTTGTGTGAACTAATATAAATTACATGTAAAAGCCATTACATGAGAGGATTTGGCCTGTAACATGTAGCAAAGCATGAATATGCAAGGCTCATTGTACAAATTGTTTTCCAAAGGCATTAATTTAATAAAATTTAATTTAAATAAACACAGTAGAGAAACTCACGTTCAATTTCAGTGGGAACAGTGTTGTTGATCTCCCTTTTTTGCCAGTGCATCAAAGTCTGGAGTAAGTTTTGTTGTGGCAATTCTCAGGATAGATCCGAGGTGTTGGTCAGTTAACTTGAATCTGTGAAGGGATTTGTTGATGTTCATGACGCTTAATGTCTGCTCACATACGTAGGTCGAGCCAAACAAAGTCAGCATCTTCTGTGCTGTCTTCCGGAGGTTTGGAAACGTGGCTTCGTTAAGTGAAGCATAAAAGTCATTCAGTTTAAGAGAGTTGAGCTTCTCCTTTAAGACGGAGTCAGACTGAAGATCGATCAGTTCCAATTGCACCTCTTCTGGTGCTGTTTCAGGGTCTTGTGACAGGGGACAGGACACCAGCTGAAGTGACTTTTCAATGTTTTCAAAATCAGAGAACCGACGGCTGAATTCTCCGTGCAGGTCGTCCAGTGATTTGCTGTATTTCTTTGCATTTCGCGTTGCCTCTTTCTGCGTGGCAAGTGTGGAGAAATGAGCGAAAGATTTGTTTGCAATTTGTCTGGAGAATAAAGTTAGCTTAGATTTGAAGGCTGTAACATGTTTGTACATGTCGTGCACAAACTGATCTTTCCCCTGTAGTTTCACATTCAGCTCATTCAAGTGTGAAAATATGTCCACAGCAAACGCAAAATCACAAAGCCAGTTCTTGTCGCTTAGCTCGGGAAATTCGTCGGATTTCCCCACTGACTCCAAAAATGCGCCGATCTCCTCTTTCAGGTCCCACACTCGTTGAAACACTTTGCCCAAACTTAACCAGCGGACACGAGAGTGGTATAGTAAGTCCTGATGATCCGCATCAGTTTCCTTCAGGAACGTAATAAACTGACGATGCTGAAGTCCCCTTGCTCGTATAAAGTTGACAAGTTTTACGACTGGATTCACGACATGATTAAGCTGCAATATAGACTTACACAGCGATTCCTGATGGATGATGCAGTGAAGGAAAATAACATCCTGGTCCGGGTTTTCCTCTTTCACTTTATCCTGGATTCTTTTCAGCAGCCCAACATGTTTTCCAGTTAAATTTGGTGATCCATCCGTTGTGACATTAGCAAGTTTACTCCAAGGTAGCTTACGTCTCTCGATGGCAGCAGACACCTGGTTATACAAATCCTCTCCCCGTGTTTTTCCTTTCAAAGACTCCATGGTCAAAAACTCTTCCGTTATCTCAAAACTGTCGTTAATCCCGCGGATAAAAATTAGGAGCTGAGCAGTGTCTTTTACGTCATTACTTTCATCCAGTGCCAGTGAATATAACTTAAAGGACTCGGCTTTTTTGTTTATTTGGCTGGCTATATCTTCGTCAATCAGTTCCACACGGCGAGTCACAGTCCTGCGCGATAAACTGATTTTTTCAAACTTGCCTTGGCTCTCCGGACACAGTAGACCTGCCGTCTCTACCATGCATTCTTTTAAAAACTCGCCTTCGGAGAAAGGCTTGCTAGCTTTTGCTAATTTGAATGCCAGCAAAAAACTTGCCTTGGTAGTTGACTCTTGAATTGCAGTTTGTCGGTGAAAAAAATGTTGCTGAGTCTGTAAATTAGCCACCAACCTCTGAGCCGTAGCCGTCCGTTCTTGTGTTGACTGCTTGCTAGCATAGTTAGCATGCTTCGTCGCAAAGTGACGGCTGATATTGTACTCTGTGAAAACCGCGACAGTTTCTTGGCATATCAGGCATACAGCCTTTGACTGGACTTCAGTGAAAAAATATTTTGTTGCCCACTCCGTATTAAACACTCGGCACTCACTATCCACTTTTCTTTTCTTTGATAAGGTCATTTTTACAGAAGGGCTCACAGAGCAAAGCTAAAAACAGAAGAAGTAATGGTACCTTCAAGTGCTATGGTAAAGATGATCTTTTCCACTTGTAAACTGGTAATTACAAGTGCGTTGTGTGTTGTGTTCAGGTGCAATTTTCAATTGGTTTTTGGTATTTACCATAATTACCAGAGCACATGAAGATACAAAAATATACCACACGCCAACAAGGTGAATGTGCCTGAAGTGCGCCGATCTTTTTTTATTATTATTATTATTATTTTTAAATATAATTTGGACAAGTTCGGCGGGCCGGATTAAAAAGCCCAACGGGCCGTATATGGCCCGCGGGCCGTAGTTTGCCCACCCCTGGGTTAGACCCTCTGTTGTTCGCAGTGCGGGAGGTTCCCCAGGCCTCCACAGGATTTTCTCCCTTTGAATTATTGTGTGGCAGAAAGCCACGGGGTGTGTTTGACCTGCTTAAAGAAACTGGGAGTAGGGTCCAAGTGTTGGACCTGAGAGCAAAACTCCATTCACTGGGTCAATTCTCACGGGAGAATTTGCTCCAGGCTCAGGAGCGTCAGCAGCGCCTGCACAACAGAGGGTCGCGACTGCGTCAATTTACACCGGGAGATAAAGTGCTTGTATTGCTCCATTCCGCTAGCTCCAAATTACTCGCAAAGTGGCAAGGGCCCTTTGTGGTCACACGGCGAGTGGGGGACGTCAATTACAAGGTGGCACGATCGGAATGGGGGGGAGTGGCACAGATTTACTACCTCAATCTCCTAAAAGAATGGAGGGAGGTGGCCTCTGCCTCTTTGGCTACTACGGTGATGGAGAAAGATGAGTTGGGACCGGAGGTAGAAAAGACGGACAAATCAGCCCTGGTCTCTTGTGACAGCCATCTTTCACCGAGTCAGAGGGCAGATGTCGCCGCGTTGCTGTTTGCTGATGTGTTCTCCCGCCTGCCGCACCACTCTCGCACACCACCACATAGAGACGCCCCCAGGCGTGACTGTGCGCTCACGGCCCTATCGGGTGCCTGAACGCAAGAGGAAAATTGTTCAGTCAGAGTTTCAGGCTTCAGTCTCCACACCATACGGCTTATACCAATTTGTGACGCTTCCGTTTGGGTTATTTGGAGCCCCTGCCACCTTCCAGCGGCTCATGGACCGGGTGCTGCGACCACACTTGGCATATGCTGCTGCCTACCTGGATGACATCATCATCCACAGTGAGACGTGGGAGCAGCATATGCGGCAGGTGGGGGAAGTACTCAAGTCCCTGAGGTGAGCGGGGCTCACGGCTAACCCGAGGAAGTGTGCGGTTGGACGGAGGGAGGTACAGTATCTGGGGTACCACTTGGGTGGTGGGAAGGTGCGGCCACAGCTAGAGAAGAGAAGACCGCCATTGCCGCCTGTCCAGCTCCCAAGACAAAAAAGGAGGTCAGGAGGTTTATGGGGCTGGCGGGCTATTACCGGCGGTTCATTCCGGGGTTTTCGGAGCTGACCAGCCCCCTGACCGACCTGACCCGAAAGGGTGCCTCAGATCCGGTCCAGTGGACGGAGCGGTGTCAGCTGGCGTTTGAGAGGGTAAAGCAAGCTCTCTGTGGGGAGCCACTCTGTTTTCCCCTAACTTTGCTCTCCCGTTTGTCTTGCAGAGCGACGCTTCGAACAGCGGGCTGGGGGCCGTTTTCTCCCAGGAGGTGGTCGACCGCCCCGTACTGTACATTAGCCAGAAGCTGGCTCAGCGGGAGGTGAACTACAGTACGGTGGAAAAAGAGTGCCTCACCATACAGTGGGCGGTCGGCGCCCTGCATTATTATCTCCTGGGACGCTCTTTCACCCTCTGGTCGGACCATGCCCCGCTCCAGTGGCTCCACCGCATGAAGGATGCCAATGCCCGGATCACTCGTTGGTATCTGGCATTACAGCCGTTTAACTTCAAGGTGATCCACAGGCCGGGTAACCGGATGGTTGTGGCTGACTTTCTCTTGCGTTCGGTGGAGGGGGAGTCAGCTTGCGGCCGGTGGGCTCCCGGCCTGAGTCGGGCGGTGGGGGTATGTGGCAGTGGGGTGTGGTGGCTGAGTCGGCTGCTGGGGATGAGATGGGAGTGGGTCAGTTGGAGGCCAGGCAGCTGGACAGAATCAGGTAATCAGTCACACAATAAAAGCACGCCGATGACCTGGTTCTGTCTTGCAGTAGGCTGGGTTCGTCCAGAGAGACGGAGACAGAGACAGAGACGGGACGGAGGCGGAGTCAAGGGCGGGGAGAACCTGGCGCAGAGTGAAGCCTCCTTTAATAAACTGTTTACCCTCCACGAGAACTCTCCCTCTTTTATTTCCCTCTTTTATTCCCTGTGTGAGCGGGTGAGCTCACATCGGTAAACAATGACCAGGGCACGGAAGAGGAAGTCTTGGCCAGGATATCCACTGGCTACACCGGAACCCCAAAAAATATTGGCCGTTGCCTCCAAAGGCTGAATTGTCATCAGAACGATAGCCGATGGGCTCCAAGATTGTCTGCAACTCAGATGGATTTACAACATTGTCAAAAGAAAAGAGAATTCTGTAGAACTAAAACGGTGGAGCACAGTAACGAATTGGACACCTGTCCTTCTCACAAGACATATTAGGACATCCAAACCAGAATCTGAATCTACCTCCACCTGTTTGACTGGCAGTAATAAGATGGGTACTGTGATTTTAATCACTGAAATTAATACAGCACTGCCCATTGCCTGCCATTGATTGACAGATACAATGAGATGCCTATGATACTCAAGGCGGCACAACACTCAAGGTTAGCAAACTTGTAGCTCACACATTCTGAAACAAGTGCACCTGAGAGGTTAAATATTTCATTTAGAGCCACCAATATTAAGCCTATGTGAGAAAACCATCCATACAGGAAATTCCAAATAACCTTGAGAAGCTTAGTAGAGCTTATGACTAATAGATACACCGAGTGTTATGGTGCAGAGCAGACAAATAACAGGTCAAAGCTGGCTCAAAATACACCTTAAGCCTCTTTCTATTGTCAATACAATACTGTCCATGTATTTTGGATTTTATTTTTTGAAAACCATGTTGAATTTAATTGAGCTTTTCTTCCTTTTTCTTTGTGAAAAGGTGAAAATTAAGTCTGCGAGGTAGAGAAGTATGAAAAGACAGAGGTTACTACAGGCAAGAGTGATGCACGTGTAGGAGATACTTACCCTGACAACTTCCGCTGTGTCTATGGCAAATATCAAATTAGAGCATCTCAGAGTGGAAAACAAAGGTCATACATGGTTGAAATGGATTAATATGCTGCATCCTTTCTCATTCTAAGACAGTGGAGGCTTTTTTCAGGTATTTCCAGATTAGATTTCAATTTAGAAGGCCAACATACTCCATTCTGTTGGGGTACTTTTCGTGTTTTGACTGTTTCCATCCACGACAACAGCCCCAGTATTATAGTGAAATGGTCTGGTGTTTCTGAGTGTCACTGTCCTCCTGCGGGGACTGTCAGCAATCGACAACCTAATCACTGATCAGTGGAGCCAGACCACACGACCCGAGCTACTCACAAGCAGAGCAGAACAGATGATTGGAGTGGCTATTTCTGTGAGCAATGGACCATAAACACCTGTGTACTGAATGACTATCACCTTGCTTATGTGTTTTGAAAAGAAAAGAAAAAGAAAAAAGAAAAAAAAGAAAAAGAACCAAGATATCCGCTGTAAGTAAAACACACAATGCTTTTTGTTCACCATAACTTAATATGAATGCTTCCATACGACCAACAATGCATGCACAGTACAGCTGCACCCAGCCTTGTGTTTTTTTCACGCTGGGTTTATTTAATGTTCAAGTGAAAAACAACGTTTGCAGCCAGAAGAAATGTCATAGTGATTTATAAATGTGGTGTCAATAGTTGTGTTATTAGGTTACAAAAGGTTGTTGGGGGAATGTTCATTTTCCTCTCACCCTTTGAAAGGGCATGTGAGGCTGAGCCCGCCAGTGGAACAGAAAGACAAACCAAACGCTGTGCTGGAAACTGTCACATAATCCAACACATTCTTACTGGCAACTTGTCACATGCGGAGCCTTGGTCAAGACCCCTTTGCGTCACTTTTGAACACACTATGCACCCCTTTAGCTTAATTTGTCAACGTGCATGGTAGTCTGATAGACTTCAACATGTAAATAATGTTGTGGATTCAAACAAAACCACTGCTGCTGTATTTGATTCTATTCAGCGCCGCAGCTACCTAGCTACCCATGCCTGCAAATTGCCGCTAGAATATAACTTTTTTAACAATGGATGTTTGTTTGGTCGCTAGTTCTATAAAACAAGGTGCATGATACGAGTTGTCTTTGTTTGTAAGTTACATAATACAAGAGACATTAGCAAGAAAGCGAACATGGTTTACATGGTGGGGTAGCGCGTTACAGTCGGACAAAGATAATGTACCACCATCAACCAGACCAGCAGCAGACAGACAAAAAAACATCACTTTCTGACCTTACCTCTTTCGATTTGGATGTTTGTTTGTTTTTAAAGGTAACCTATACAGTATGAGTGTTAGAACATGGTTTGATTTGAACCAGAAAGACAAACCATTCAGCAAGCAGGAGCCCTGTTGAGCCGCATTTTGTAATAACGGTGCATTTTGTAATAAA
>CALSBV010012214.1:20874-60739 GCA_943590825.1 Bovichtus diacanthus | reverse complement strand
GAAATGAAAAAGTTATTACATTTTGGACGTTTATTACAAAATGCACCATTATTACAAAATGCGGCTCAACAAGCCCTCAAAGTTGCCCCATATTGGACGACCACAACTCCTAATCCATAGTTATCTTTTTCAAAAATAAACATAACAGTATTTTTGGAAAGATAACAAACAAGATTATCCACAATTTCAACACTTTTGGTCAGAAAATTAATTAATATGCAAATACAGTAATTATTTTATCATTAAATCCTAATTAGCAAAAAAAAAAAACCCCATTTATTTTATTTGCTATAGGAGGGTAGACACTTCTCTACATCTCCTGAAGTTTTCATGTTGCCTATGATTTTCTGTTCCTTCTCAAATATTAATTCAGTTTTCCCATTTGCTTGTCATCATAGGACTGAAAAACTGAAAATGTACATGAATGTGTAGTGCAAAGTCGTGTGAAGGTGTGAGCATCTTTTTTTCTTTTTTAGTTTTACAGGCTACTGGTCCAGTGCAATTTGACTGTTTTGACTGTTGCTGTGTGTGGTTCCATTAATGTAAAACAGCATGACTTCATTGCCAAACTGCCGAGTTAGTATTATAAGCAGCTGGGCTCCTACAAGAAAATCAAGTGTTGGTTGTTGGAGATCTTGCAGAGGACTACAGTTTTGTCTTTTCATAGCTGTCATTTTAGAGTGCCTGACCCACGACACCATGCACTGCAGTCCATCTCTGTCAAAGGCATGTCGTGTGGTTCCTCGAAAGAAACTACCAGGGAAGGTGTGCTATATCTAAGACAGTTGTGCAGCACAGTCAAAATCTGCGAAGTCAAATCTTTAGAAGTGATGCCTCCACTTGGAGGACTTTGATGTGGAAGCAGAGTGGAACTTCTTTGCAACTGTTCGTGGAAAATGGACCATGTAAGAGCATAGAGGCTTTGCTGAACTGTAGGAGAGTTAAGTTTCACACAAGAGTGAAACCAAAACTGCGTAGTTGATTTAGGCTATGGACTCATATCAGTGGAGCTGTATATGGTAACAGGCAGAACATACTGTAAGTCCGAATAAGATAAGCAAAAAATCATCAGCCAGTGCTGTAGTCAAGACAAACTTAATCGAGCCCAAGTCAAATCGAAGACTGGATCCAGTCGAGTCCGAGTCAAGACCGAGTCCAGAGCAAATCGAGTCCTGTTCAAAACCATAATAGGCAATATTGTCTTTCCAATGCTAATCTTCTGCACTCCTGCATAACCGTGCCCAGCTTGGATTTCAGTTACTGCAGGCAAAATAGTAGATAACAGACTAGTTTTAACAAAGGTATAAATAACAAATGTAGCAAAGTTAAGAGTACATTACTGGTCCATAATACTTACTAATTTGTGTTACGTGTCGCACCCAAGACCAAGACAATTCCAAAAACATATGAGTCAAAGATAAGTGCAAAACTTCAAAATAGTAGACTTCAGTACGACTGCCCTGTCATCAGCCCTTGAGCAGTGGCTTCAGAATAAAGTGTAAAGATCTTCACACATTCACATGACTTTGTAATACACATTTTTTGGGCTTCTTTGTTATGTTATTCCATTTTAATTAAAAATTTTTCGGTCATGTGATGATAAACAAATGGGAAAACAGAAAATCATAGGCAACATTAAATATTCATGTGTTAGACTGACCTCCCCGCATACACACCTGCGAGCCTGATAGTGGGCACAACATGAAAATATTTTTTGTGAGTTCATGGTTTTTCTTTGCAAATTAAGGTTTAAAGGGAGAAAAAAAACATTACTTAATTTAAATATTTCTATTTATTTTGGATCAAAACTTTTGTGGATAATCTTGTTTGGAAGCTTTCCAAAATCAGAGAACCATACTATACTACTCCAACATCGCTAGATGTTTGATGTTATGTCTGTGTTTCCTGTTATATTGTGTCAACTACATGTTCCCTCGTATATTTTTGAAGAAGTTATATGTGTCTTTCGGAGGGTTGGTCATCCAATACGGGTCAACTTTGAGGGCCCTTGTAATATCTTTCCATTATAACTTTCTCCTGAAGGCTTCCAAGCCTTCTCCTGAAGGCTTCTAATACTCTCTTGTATAGGGAAAGATATTTGATATTCTGACTAAATGCCCCAAAATGGAGATGGAGCTTATTGAAACAAAACGGACTATTTCTGTTAACTGTAGCTGTACTGGTGGCTGAAAGTTATAATGGATATGTAGTGGATGTGGAATATCATAGAGCAGAAAACATTTACAAAAGCATTTGTGTGGACTTTTTTATTCGACCAGTCTCGTGGTATGACAAGGTTTCAGGAAGAAAAATTGAGTAAGAAAGACATGTTTGCATTTAATCTCCTTTCTTCAGGGTCCTTAATGCAAGCGGCAAACACCAGCTCATTCATAAACCAGGCTGTATCTCTCCCAGGATCAAAGCACATGGTCTCCGCTGACCTTCAGCTCGCCCAAAATAGCTCCTTCATCTGACTTCAATGAGGGCGAAATGAAAGTATTGGCTAGCACAGAACTTTTACAATTATATACTGTGATATGTTTCAGAAGGGCTCAGATTCATCTATGCACTGAATGTATGACTTTCCTGTTAATGTAGATGCTTTGGTAGTTGGGCTTTAAAAGCTACAGTACATTTAAGTACTTACCACCTTTATACCGTATGCAGGGACATCCATTTAAAATTCAAAGAGGTCCATTTACTATAATGTCCTCCCAGCAAAGGTCCAAACCTCATAATGTCTAAATTGCATCCTATAGCCTACCCCTATTTCTATCACGTACAATAAACAACATACATTTCCATACCATTTCAGCAATATTTAATGTCAACTTTCAAAGTAGGATACTTTTAACACATTGAAGAGGCACTTGTATGGAAAGAAATTAGCTGTCTTTTATCTACCATCAATACATTGAGTCCAACATAATGAATTTAAAACATTTTGTATTGTGCTTAATTATTGCCGAATATATCAAATTAAGAATTTAATGATTTGTTACAGTTTAAGTATACAGCTGCAGATGTATTTGAGCCTTTCAGAAATCAACAAAAGCCCAGAAAGTATTTGAATTTGCAGGATGAGTTCACTTAGAAAATTTCTATGTTAGGAAAATATTTTTTACAGGAACAAACTGTAATACAATATGTTATGTAAATGTCTGTTCATCACCCACTTGACATTTACTGAGAATTGTATTTAAATTTCTAACATTCTTCAATTAGAGACATTGTTTATCTCTGGATGCCTGAAATGGGTGGATTCACTCGGCTAGCACTACAGGCTGGATCAGGGCTATATACTAATTAGCCTTTGTTTCAGCAGATGGCTTCAAAAACATTAGCTGCATCACTAATAACAGGAAATACTCATAATGTGTGTGTCTGAAATGGTCACGGGGCCTTTTCTGTCTCATCTCCCGAGCAAACAGTAATACAGCATATTGTTTTTATTCTCTGGGGGGAAGTCGTGGTTATGAGCCTCTGGTGACAGATCTATCATCAGTTGATTGAGTTAATATTCAAACACTCAACCTAATGCCGTCGAAAAACAATAGACAATTCAAACTGCCATTAGACCTGATTGACTAAACACATGAAGTGATACACTGTACTATGATGAATAAACCTCAGTCTCCGGGCTTTTCAGCACGACATTAAGGTCAGGAAGGTAGAGCTGATTGTCACAGTTTCAAAAGGATTTTTTGGCCTCAAAATGTGCCCGTGCCTCCTCCAAACCACCACTGAAAGGTCAAGCTCTCACAATTCCTGTGGCTTAGCACTCAATTAG
Organism: Bovichtus diacanthus; assembly: GCA_943590825.1. Lineage (NCBI taxonomy): Eukaryota > Metazoa > Chordata > Actinopteri > Perciformes > Bovichtidae > Bovichtus > Bovichtus diacanthus. Next base: position 56,949 of record CALSBV010012214.1, on the reverse strand, counting down.
TTGAAAATTGCCTTTTGTCTGCTGGGAGCAGGTGATAATTGCTGTGGGTCACAAGTGATAATTGCCAGCGAACCCCTCCGAGCCAATGCCTATTAAAAGGAGTTATTTAAATCACATCACCTTTTTGGCGTTTCTCTTTTATTCATGTCTTTAATTGGGTAGTGGATTTATGAAACTTTTCCCATCACCTGATCAGCTCCGACCTGCATTGCAGTAGAGGAAGCTCAAAACTGTCGGGTCGAACTGGACGAGCCGTCTCGCAAATTGTAATAAGTCGCATAGTTCTTAAAGCAAATGAAATCAGCATCATATTTCTGATCATGTCTGAAACCTCTGTTTCCCACTGTTTAAATAACACTCTCATCTAAAGTGGCTACACCACTCGACAAACTAAAGTAGGCACGGGGAGAGCACTTTTTCTAGTAATGGATTGGTTAATTTGTCAAAAGCCTTCATCTTTGTTTTATCCTCTTCAAGGCTCTTCGAGTGCTGCGCTCTAATTACTAACGGCTGTGGTGTGGTTTTACAAAGCGTAAGATAAGAACATGAAAGCATGCTAATGTGAAAGCATGCCACGGAAAAATGTAAAGGCCGTGTCGCATCAAAAAGTGGCGTGGTGGAATTCATCTTCGCGAAACACGTGGTTCCAGAAGCTTTGTGACGTAAGGGCTACTCTAGTTGGTAAATTACTCGAGCTGACAAGCTAACCAGGAACACGCTGGACAAGGGAGGCTGCTGCCAGCCGGTCACAGTAGCTCCCCATGCTTCTTCCTATTTTCCCCACCCTGGGCCAAATTCATGTTATTCTATGAATGTAATCACATTAATTCAGTAATGGGTAACTGAAGGAGGGGGGGGGGGTCTCTGAAAGTTGAGTTTCCTAATTGTAGCAAGTGGGTAAGACAGTTTACACAGTTTATTTACATTTTTTAAGATATGAAATGAAAATCTTTGGGTTTGATTTCTGCCCTAAATCGTGTACAAAGGAACAAAACAGCATACGTGGGTGTCGAGCGATGAATAAGCATTTTACAGCTCTGTACAAAGTGTGTGATTTGGCCTTATAATTAACACAGGAATTGAGTGAGACCGTTCTAGAGATAAAGACACTCAGGGGTTTTTCGAGTCTGTCGTGAGCCATAGCTTAAAATAGGACTCATTTCCTCCTCACTTAATGTCCAAAGAGAAGAAAAAGCTCGTACAAAAGTAGGGGAGGTTGTTACGTGCAGGAGAAAAAAAACGGGAAGAAGAAGAGAGCACAAAGGGGATGGAAGGTGAAAGGAACAAGCAGTCATCATCAGGGCAATTCATTGTGTGTTTAACAGCCTTGAGAGCCATATTCTGGGGACAAGTGCCGAGTAAGCTTTTTGTAATTATCACAACTGTAAAACAGGATATCTAATCTGTAAGGGAGGATCGCAAAGCCAGAACTATCGACCTTCATAAAGTTTGTCTGTACGTGGGCTTATGATTTATGACCCAGAAGGTAAAGGTAAAAATAATGATCTGCTGCAACTATAATTACTTAAATAGCACAGCACCAGAACTGGCTTTAAAACTGAATAACTTTGAAAGTTGTTTTTATTCTATTTGTTTTATCCTAATCCAATATCCACATGCCATATGGACATAGAAGTAGTGGTCACTGTCTTTATCCTCCTGTCCATTCCTGGCAATGATATGATCCCTTGACTGCAGTGTAAAAAGTTACGTTCAGCTAACATGAGGTTCCTGTGCTGTGCAATAACAGTCTTACATTTTCCTTGTATGTCCCTCTGTGTGAGATGGGTCAACATCTCTCATACTGTACATAACAACTGTTGATAAATGAATTATGTGATTAGTGCCGTGTTAATTGCTGAGTTATAGCGCTAAATGCCGGGATTTTCATTCCTAAATCTAAATACTGTCGCAGCCTGTTGCCAAAGCTCTAAATCGGCCTTGGTGGACATCTGTTTGTAATTGATGACCGACGTCTCTTTCACGATTGTCAACTTTAGTACGGGACTGCCCAAAATCACACAGTGTGAATGGGCATATGGACAATCTAATTACAGCCTTTTTAGTACAACATTCCCTCTTTTGTGTGTCACAGACATCGTCTTCTGTTTACTCTAAGACACGCATTAGGTTACACAATACTGAGATCTCATCTGTTTTATCTTACTCCTCAAATATTGTGAAAAGGATCATCTCCAATCAACGTCATTTGTGGTAGAAATGTTTACTGATTTATCTCTTTTTCACCTCTTCAGTGCTAAGGGACCCTTAGGAGGAGTAACTCAGATGCAAATGATCACAGAACGATTCAAAAATGAGACGCTCCAGTGAGTCTCAAGAGATCAGAATGAACCGATTAGCAACAGATTTTATCCGATGGGGTGGTGAAGTTGCGGTCATAAAACAAACATTTGATTAGCAGCCAGCAGGGTGCAGTGACTGCTGGTTAACAGGTAGTATTCATGAGCCATGAAATCTACTTATGTCTATGTCTTACAACAGAAACAGCAACACATATGTAAATAAATGAGATCAACTAGATTGTGAGTTTGGCTGCATTGAAACACAGTGTAAATGATCTGAGCAGGGGGGGGGTACTTAACACTTCGAATCATCTTCAGTGTTCCTCGAGGGGACAAACACAAACAACACACAAGAGGACATTGGACATTAATCACAACAGTCACAGCTAACTTCTTCGGGTGGAGCAGGAGCTGAACCTTATTAGTGAGGATCTGTTTGACCAATAACGGACGTTTCACGATAAGATAAAGAGAAGTTTAGAAGACCACATCGTCAATCTTATAAATAATATTTGAATGTTTTGAACGTAACCATTTACCAAGGTAATAAAAGTTTTTCCTGCGCTGTTTGCCCCAAATGCCTGGATTAGTGATACCTATCAGGCTATTTAACATCATCCTTACAACATAATTTAATTGATACATTAACACTGTGGTTCTGCTCCTCCAACTGCACATTTGGAAATGTCCGTAATCAACATACATATCAGTCCTTATTAAGTCCTTCAACAGTCCTTTTAGCATTTGGCAAGCGCACACGTTTAGTAACAACTAAATCCTGGGGTCTGTCCAAAGACTTACATCATGAATGAAGGTGTCCGCGCTGCCAGCTGTGCGTACAGTCGCTGGTTTGGAGGTCTGATTCTCCACCAGCAGGTGAACATAATCCACTGAAAACACTGAGGATGCTTCTGTCTGCAGTTCTCTCACAGTTCTGTTTTTCTTTCACCTTCACCTATGTATTGCATTGAGTTGGAATATTTTACACACGATGGGATTAATTTCTCGGTCATATTTTATGAAGAGAAGAGACGCTTGAAATGTAGTAAAATCTACAAAAAAACCTCTATCAGGTCGTTTTTGTAAAGATCTAAACTCCCGCACTGAGACATCCATTAAATCTCAAATTTATGATCATGTAGTCGTCTAACAAAAATAAACAATAAATGCTTAATGACAACACCTGTAGGGGACAGTGGTGCCGGTTGGCACTTTTGTATAGACACAAATACTCATTCCATTACTACTTGAAGAGCAATGAAAACAATTTGATCCATCAAGACTTTTTGGGATTCCAACACAAACGTGAAAGGCACAATTTGTTTAATTTGCCACATTTCTTTGAGAAAAAACGTTTGAAAAATGATTACATTTTCGTCAGAGTCTTCATTTCAGTAGCACATATCAGCTCAATGTGGTTGCCATAGGCTACATGTAACCTATATGTTTATGTAGGCTATTGAGTCCTAATCTTTATTATGTCGTCTTGTTGCTGATTTGCAACAAGGTAGGAACTATAAACAATACTGTCCCAGTCGCCCCTGGGAGAGCAGACACGATTTGGACTCCTGTGCTAGCTACTGACAAAAAGTCAGACAGCTAACACCAGTATCAGCTGATAGGCCAGAACATAAGCTTTCCAACAATATGTTTTACAACCATTTTGTATGTGGCTTAACTAACAACAGCATGGTAAAAGGCAATTTAAAAAAAGAGCCAAAAATGAACCTTCCCAACTGTAACCCTGTCCCAAACCGACCCCACTCTCCCCCACAGGGTGGTGTCAGTGTGCATCATGGCGCGTCACAAGCACGTATCAGAGGTAAGATGGATCTCCTCTGTGAAAATACTGAAGCATCGGATTTCAGGACGACGCATTTAGTCAATATTCGGGAAATCTTCTCTGAGCGCTGAAATAAGCAGTCAGTCGCAGTCATGAGCGAGCACCAATCAGAGACAAGCAACAGCACAGCAGCTGTCAGAATACAGGCAGCACGGTAAAATACTGTAACACACACAAACACAGCGACAGGCTGTCAGCAAACAGTACTGTACGACCTCAATGCAGCCTGACGTGACACCACATCCCAAGCCACAGTGTAGTGTAGTGTAGTGGGTTTACCTGGATGGGACACGTTTAAAAGCCACTACTGCACAGTTCAGCTAGATAGACACTGCAGTATATGGAGTTGTTGTAAATGGGCGTGTCCTTATTTTTTTTACCTAAACCACAATTCCCTATTACATCACTGTGAGTTCAGGAAATGTCACGGACAAAAAAAATGGAAAAGGAAAGCAGGGGGGAAAAGGTACACTATATAGTGCCATTTAAAAGAAGGGTGTTGGGGATCTTGAATTCCATGGAGACATTACTTATTTTAAGATACAATTGTGACAGATCACTGACAGCCAACCGAATAAGTCTGTAGTATTTACTACTTTTCTAAATCACTGTCTACAGGTGTTCAACTTTAAGCATTGTCAGCAGAACAGAAGCTCTGTGAAGTCCCCCAACGTTACAATCACCACCAAGCCATTTAGCTTCCACCTAATGTATTCATCCTTTTCAAATGTCGTAGCAAGTCTGTCAAGGTAAATTACATTGAGAACTACAAAAGAAGGTTGTTTTCTTCACACTTAAATGGGATGTTACACTCCCTGAGGAGGCTCAAGTTGATAATCAAGCTCTTGAAATGTTTTTGAGAGGTTCCTGAGAGAAAGAATGCACTTGTCTCAGCGGCTCATGACTGAATCTTTCCATATGTGTTTCCTCTTCGACAGTCAGGAAAGAGCATGAACCTTATGACTGACTAAACACACCAGACATCACACTGAACCACTGGTGATTAACCCCTGGAGTTCTGTTGGTAAACCAACCGGCAAACCCCACGAGAGCTGCCGTATAATCTTGTACCAAAACAAACACGGATGACAACCAGTAACATAAGGTGTTCATATGCGGTGCAATTTGTGTCAAAAAGGCTCAAAAAGGATGTGATGTCAGTCGCAAATTTTACTTTACGTCCGTAAATAAATAGCGTTACAAACATACTTATTTTATGCCCAACCCGGAGCTTTTACTAAGCCTAACCAAGTAGTTTTGTCGCGTTTCTGTTTTGTTTTGTTTAAATTTACAACGTTAACCACATACTTAAAACAGCCATAATCCGGGAGAAAATAGGTTTCCCTTGAAATGTAATTAAGAACGCAGTTTAGTTGTGTGGAAACATTATTTTGTAGGAGACAGGGTTGGATTAGAATATTTACATATCACACTGTGTATGATGTTACTTTCATAAATTTGTTCAAAACTCACAACAATACACTGACTTTAAAATTTAATCTTGACCTTGGAAAATAATAATTTGATCAAAAAAAAAATGAAGTCAAGGTAAGAATTGATACTAGATTTTCTGTAGCTTTCAGCCACATCTCAAAGCCTTTTATCAGTAGATGGAATTGTGTTGTGTTTATTTATATATGTATATATATATATATATATATATACCGTATTTTCCGGACTATAAGGCGCACTTAAAAGCCTTTAATTTTCTCAAAAAACGACAGTGCGCCTTATAATCCGGAGCGCCTTATATATGGATTAATTCTGGTTGTGCTTACTGACCTCGAAGCGATTTTGTGTGGTACACGGCGCTCACGCGCTCTGTCAAAATGTTTTAGTACGACTTTGGTAAACTACAAAGCTGCACCGCTTGCAGCAATACGGCTACCGTGGTCAGGAGCGTCGCGGAGTGATACATACTGTGCTTCACCATAATATTACAGCGTGTGTGTGTGTATAAGGACCCCAAAATGGCGCCTGTCAAGAGACGCGCTTACGACGCGGACTTCAAACTCAAGGCTATCAGTCACGCAGTAGAACATGGGAATAGAGCAGCTGCAAGTGAGTGTATTGTGTTGTATTTTACGTGTTACAACTGAACAAGGTTGGGAGTTATTGTGAATACGCTAACGTTTGATTTAGCGGTATCAGACTGTTTTTTTTTACGTGTTACAACTGAACAAGTTTGGGAGTTATTGTGAATACGCTCATTAACGTTTGAACAATGTTGAGAGTTTTTGTGAACACGTTTAATAAAGTTTGACTTATCTGACTGTTTTGTTTCGCTTAATGCGCCTTATAGTCCGGTGCGCCTTATATATGAAAAAAGATCGAAAATAGACTATTCATTGACAGTGCGCCTTATAATCCAGTGCGCCCTATAGTGCGGAAAATACGGTATATACATATACGCATATACATATATATATATATGTATATATACATACATATATTATAGTGTGTTATAAACTACGTTTTGTTGTTTTTATACTGCTTATGAATGCAGGGGGAGTAGAGGGGGCTAAAATATGGCCTACCAAGTAAACTACCTAGAGACTTCCATGCCTTATTTCCAAACCGTTGCAGAGCCAAGTACAGTATGTGTTCAATACAACACTGCCCCCCTGTGTCTTCTCAGGGCACAGCTTTTGTCCCGTCACATTCCTGTGATTTTTATTCCATCCAGTGTCTCACTAAGTAAGACTGTCACCCAATCTCTCTCTCTCTCGTTCACTTTCTCTCTGTCTGTCAGTCAGCCGTGTCCCATTCCCTTATTCAGCCAGTGCCTAGCCTTCTCAGTCTGTCAGTCTCCTCTCATTCAGTCACTCCATCCCTCTCTCCTTATTTGCACGCCTCACTTCCCCCTCACTTCCCCCTCACTCACTCACCTCCACTTTCCCTCTATTCGTCACAGTACACGTCTTAGTTGCAAGGTTTTTGTCCTTTCTCTGCACAAGGGACACTTTTTATTCTCTGAAAATCCTCATGTTTTTGGTTTTGTTTTGTAGAACAATGCCTGAGCTGCTTGTAAGCCACTTCAAATGTTTTATTCTCCTTGGCCTCGAGCAATTCATGTAGTTCCTCCCACTCGCCACTATAAGTCTTTGTCACCTTCAAATCTTAAGACTCCCTCTCTCTCTTTTACTTTAGCCGTCTCAGAGCTTTCCTTGTTTGGAATATTTCTCTCCCCGATATGCCTACGAATCAGTTAGAATGAGTGATTCAGCATGAGTCCAATGCCAACATCCACTGCCAATGCAGGAAGCAATGTGTTTATGTAACGAGGCGGAAAGTAAGGTCGGGGTGGTGCATGCTAACACGCTAATCTAAGATGGTTAACATGGTAAACTTTAGCATATTTGCAATGTCATTGTGTTCTTTAGCATGCTGATGTTAGCATTAAGCTCAAAGCACTGCTGTGTCTCAGTACTGCTAGCATGGCTGTAGACTTGTTTTAAACCTTCTCAGTTCCCTAAGAAGAAAAACTTATTTTACAAACATTGAATCTAATCCCGGGGTTTTGATTTTGATGAAATGTCCAAAATCCACATTCTGTTTTGCAATAACTTTGAGATTTCTACTTTCACCCACTATCCTCAACCCACCTTACCTCCATTCTTCCCTTATCTCCTCCTATCCTCCATATCTCTGTCTCTCACTCTCTTCCCCTCTTGATCCCATATCTCTCTCCACCGTCCTTCTCTAATCTCTCCTGGTGTTCATCCCCGAAGACCTATGCAGAGAGAGAACGCTGCCATAAACCTTGGCATTCAAACAAACGTAGCTCATGAATTTTAATACACCGCAAGAGAGTATGGGCAGGCGAGTGGGCCAGCACGCAGCGTTCAGACTCTCTGCGTGTCTTTCCCCGTTCTCGGCAAGGGGATAATAAAACTTCTCTTACGTCATGGCCCCAAGGTTGCTCTCTCACTGCTCAGTCCATGGGTGCTCAGGGAATCGGGTTTTTATCGCGCCTGTTTGGGCTTATCTCAACAGCGAGCCTCCAAGCCAAGGTCAATTTCATGCCTGGGCAAGGGGTGCTCATACTGCGTGGAGGGGAGGGGGGGGGGTCGCTGTTGTGGCTAGCCCAGCCGCTTCCTCTCTGGAGGTGGGTCAATAGCAGCAAAATATGAACCATAAATTGACCAAAGCAAATTGTCCACTGCCAGAACTGCAGCACAGTGCATTGATGCTGAGGACTCTGCTCTGTTGTGCTTCGGGCTGCAGCGTCACGCTTGTAATGGAAATGAAAATGAACTGGCATTTTCTGTCAGGCATTTATTGTGTTTCGTACAGGAGATAGACAAAATCATGGATTAAAGAATCACTCCAACAAATTTTACACAAAAAAGGTCAGTTTACTGATCATGGGGAGTAATATTCAGCCTGTGAAACAACTGTGTTATGTACTGTGTTCCTCTGAAGGGGCTTTCTTAAGTCTAGATAATTATAACACCCTTAATGCCCGTGTAACAACCTGTGAAGTTTAAAGGATAAAGAGTATTTACCAGACTGGAAGGGTCTAACAAAAAGATGCCTGTGAGCTGCATTTTGGGAAAAGTAGAATCCATTGTTGTTGACTAAAAGTGCTGGTGCTTTGAGTTTAACTGATCTATTTTGTATCTGTCTCTTGTAAGTCCCCCAACTTCATAGAAGGGCAATACTAAATTGCTTGATTGCTGCTTTAATTTAGGAATTGAACGGGTCGGTTCACCAAAATGAACTAAAGAACATGTTTTTGGGTTGTTTGCACAGGTTAGATAGCTAGATAATCTAAGGTGTCTGCCTCCACACAAACACAATGGAGGTAAAAGTAATGTTGAAGGCATTTAAAAACTGCTTCTAGAAACTATTTATGTTAAACAGTTTTTTCATGGACTAAAGTATCTCAAAATCTGGGCACATAAAACGAAAAGTCAGGAATATGTTTGTATGTCATTTGCGTGACCTGCCCCTTTAAATCATCAGTTACTAGTGATTTTACAGAGGTTGTTGTTATTTGCTCAAATGCCAATTTGCCATAAAAGTGGGCTGGCAATGTGCAGTTTTATATATGTGAGTATTCAAAGCCACATAAGACAACTAATCATGTCTAAGTGCGGATGCATTAGTGAAAAGATGGGGGCAGCCCCAACATTCTGACAGCGTGGGTCACAAGCTCAAACTATCATTGGGGATCCTGGCTGAGCATGCAGCCTTGTAACCTTGTATGTATCACCTGTGTTGCAATAGTTGCAATGGTTATTTAGTTTGTGTCAAACCTGTTTTTCTGATGAATGTTCAGTCGTCACACAAAAGACACGTCAGATTTCATTTATAAGTTTCAATTAAGCTCATATCAACTTAACTCCACTGTAATAAATTCCCTGTTACACCTTCGGTGTTCAGCTTTAACTACACAGTAATGTCTCCACACTGGAAAAAGGCACAGGAGCCTTTTAACAGGACCACAGGCCCCATTCTGTCATCGACCTCTCATGAATTAGATTCCCCCGGCCACCGTCGGCGAGGAGGATGAAGGGGAATCAGGTTAGGGAGCAAGAAGATTAAATGAAGAGAGTGCTGGTTACAAAAGGCTCTCCATGGTGAGGCGTTTTAGTCTAACTGCTGTTTGAAGTGCAACGGGGGCTGAAATGTTGTTTGGTGAAGGGAGGCTTTACTTTAGGAGGGTAATGTTATTATGTATAATTATATTTTCCTCTGCGCTTAGTTACAGTATGCATGCTTATTCTTCTTGTGAAAATATTTCCCTGACTATGCTCCTAAAGGAATAGGCAGTAAAAGGCAAATGTGGCATTCAAATAATAACATTTATTTTCCTAATGGTGGGACATACAGACATCTAAAAGGCTGGAGGGCCACGTTTTATTTGGAAACATTGATTGGGTGATTTGCTGAAGTACAGCAGTCATGTGACTTGGTGTGCTGACACTCTACGATAGAGTGCTGCAAGAATGAGTCCGAAAACCCAGAAATTAGTTATTATTTTTGCACGACCTTCTTCTCGAAGTCAATGTTTTTTCGAAGTCAATGTTTTTTTTGTTGCTGGGTTTTTGCTCAGATGCCTGAAATAAGAACTGTGGTTAACACAAGGTTGAGAGATTTTCACATTTTGTTCTACGATATAAAATACGTCAGTCAACGCCCCACTCGTGCTTTTTGAAACTTTTACGCTCGTTAAAAAAGGCGATAGAAGTGGCTAAATGACACTACTGAGGTTGTCTGGGACATTAAATGTCATCATGTCCGCCTTCACCTCAATGATCACGGGAAGTCATGTAGCCAAGGTGTAGTTTTAACTCCTGGGAATTGCATTTGTGCTCCAAAAATCCTAAAAGGCGTGTTCATTTGTGAAGATTGGAACAGGAAGAGTTTAATTTCTGCAATAATCAAAAATCCAATGGAACAATCTCATTGGCTTTTTTTGAGGGAACCAGGATGTTGGCCTACAGAAAGATGTCATCCCTGCTGCACTCTATTAACTGTTTGTATAGCAAACATCACTAATCCGGAAGTAAGTGTTCACATTGCTATGGGTTTTTCGAAAGTTTGAGGACATTTCATTTTAAAACTAATAGTTTGTGTTGTTCTGAATTACATTTACAGATAGTTTGGCCTTCCATGGCTTATACATATCAAATAAACTCTACGAGGTCGGTCACATGAGAACATTATCCACAGCGGCATCACTCAAGCTACCACTGGCTCTAATAAAAAAGTATAGTTTTTATATATATATATATATATATATATATATATATATATACTGTATATACTAGCAAGGATATAATACAATACTAATTTGAGCATGGAAGCTTATTCTTTTTTTAAATAAAGCCTATTATATGTGTTATATGATTGACAACTGTAAAATGTAATTTTGCTTCAAATGAGCTGCAGTTCAAATTGCTACTGCAAGATTTCTGTAGGTTGCTGCAGAACCAAAAGATGCATTTATGCCTCCCGGGTACACACTATTCTCGGGCTAAAGAAGCAGAATTTCCTATCTCGTGAAAAATTGGAATTATCCCTAAAAGCGGCAATGTGCATCTAATAACAACATGGTGCTATGGTGGATTACAGCCACCCCGACTGTGATAAGAAACACATTACTGGGAGCCGGTGGAGATAGTTCAAAGCAATTCTTCTTACCTTTCAAAACTTTTGTGGGAATTTTTGTTTATTCGAGCAGCCAGAAGAATTATAGCCTATCGTGGTGGATTTAATTATCTGTTTCTTTGACCAGGCTATCAATGAAGCACATAACAATGTCCATATCTGATGAGGCAGTGTGCTGCACAGGTCAGATAGAGATGCTGAACAGATTGCTCAAATCAACCCTGATTGGTTCCCTCTTCTGTGCATGAGTAACCATTTCTGCTGTAATTAATTCCTCCACAGCCACACTCTGCCTGTCCTTTGATGGTTACAGTAATACAAGATGAGAATATCAAACAGATGCAATGAGAGAAGAGAGCATACACGGGCAAGCATATACAGTACGTGTAACATGTGTACAGCAGTGTGTATTCCTTTAGCACAGATATAATAAAGAGAAAATATTCATCTTCACAGACACACAACATAATCCTACATACATGTATGAATGATATACAGTACATATATAATTTAAAGTTCTGTCATTTTTAAGAGGAATACGCTTGCTTACTTTTTTGCAGAGAGAAGATGGATACGAGTCTATTTATGGAGCTAAAGCCAGTAGCTGTGTATCTTAGCATCGCAAAGACCGAAAAGAGGGGAATCTGATTGCCTTACTGTCCAAAGATAACAAAATCTGCATATCATCACCTCTAAAGTTCACAACTGAACACATTATATTGCGTGTTTTTAATCCGTGCAAAAATCAAAGAATAAAAAACACCAAATTGTCTTTTTTTTATGGGGAGTTATGTGTCGGACTGTGTCTTGGCTGGGAGCAGTGACTTCCTGGAGTCTTGCGATCATCTTGAGACTCCATAGAACGTGTCAATAAGTGAGCATCAGAGGTGCTGGGAGGTAATTTTTTAACCCTCAGACAGAGCCGGGGTAGCTGTTTCCCCCTGTTTTCGGTCTTAGTGCTAAGCTAAGCGGCTGCAGTGTCATATTTACCGTGCAGACCTGAAAGAGATATTGATCTTCTCCTCTAGCTCTCGGCAAGAAAGCAAAAAGTGTATTTCCCGAAATGTCAAACTATTCCTTTCGAAATTGAGAACTTTAAGCTAAAATATGAAAAAACATAGTCCAAAGCAAGGAGAACTTAAGATGACTGACAGCACCCTTCCTTTTCTGCATCATTTGAAGACAGCCAAGGCGAGACAACACGAAATCCACCAGATAGCCCCTGTAGTCTTCCCATTAAGAGTCCCCGGAGACAGCTGTCGCACCACCTTCACATCTAGACTCAAACCGCACACAATCAAAGACACAATTTCCAACGCACTCCTGAGCACACATAGGCCTACGTCACCTCTCCATCCACACCATGAAATTAGCTGGTCTCGTGGATCAGCCTTCTCTGTCGGCATCATGAATTAAAGTAAAATCGCAGGTCAGACCGACTCTTTTCTGACCCGCACACACATAAATATCCCACTGGCCCATCAAAACCCTGCTTCAGGCAAACTTTGGCTGTAGTGTCTGATCCGAACACCCGTCAAGCTCCAAACATCAGTAAAACTTCTCTTTGATAAATAACTCATAAGGCCCCATATAGATATATATATATACATACACTTATATACAGTACATATATGTATATATATATATATATATATATATATACTGTATATATATATATATACACACACACACACACACACACACACACACCATTGCATGTTAAACTGCTTTTATATAGGCTCATTTTGGACATCAGACTAGTTTTCTGTGCCATTGTCTTATTTTTAGTTTTTCATCCCCTTTAGCTATAGTAACAATAGAATATTCTTTGCCTAATTACATGTATTGCAGTCCACACAGCAGCGTTATTGGTAACGACCAGCAGCACAGCAACATACCTATCTTTGTTCTCACATTGGGGGAGAATGTCACCAAGCGTACACACAACATCACTAATTATGAAAGTCCCTAAGATTACAGATGACAAATTCTGACTTTTACTCCCTAATTTCTCTTTTATTCTATTGGATGGCTGAAGGTTTCTTCACAACACAAAAGACTTCACTTTGCACTATGTGTGAAAGGTTCACCATGACACAAGAAGTAATGGGTCTATAGTGCACAGCTGGTGTCTTTTGTGAATTTTGAAGTGTTGCTCACCGCAGGTCTACAGCAACCATAAATGAAAAATGTTCAAGACCAAAACAAAGAAAAGTATAAGAGATCAAGCATACCTGATTCAAGAACAACATTGTTAAGGGACTTCAATCTATAAAAGCTGTAATATTTGGGTGGCAACATTCTCTGAGCAGTAAATTAAAGGTAGCCAATGAAGTTATCTTGTAAACGGCAAAGTTATATTTACATTCAGTGTATCCTTGAGGTCTGACAAATGTGTTCTTCCTCATGAAACGCTTTTATTATAAGCTCATTTATTTTTTGGGTCATTGGAGTTGGAGCAGTCTTCTTCGACCTGCGAAATAGCGTGAATCCATCTGCAGGAATGTGTACCGTGTCTTGTGCATGCATGTGCATCCTTGTGCATGTGCATGACATATAACTAATATGGGAACTGATTCTTTAAAGACATAGCTACATAGCGTTATTAGTGCTCAAAAGCTACACAGGGTAAATGGACTGCATTTATAAAGGGCTTTTCCAATCTTAGTGATCACTCAAAGCGCTTCACAAGACATCAGCATTCACCCATTCACACACATTCATACAGTCAGAGGCTACCATGCAAGGTGCCACATGCTCATCAGTAATAACCATTCACACACACTCACACACTCACACACTGTTGGCAATCGGGAGCAATTTGGGATCAGTATCTTGCCCACGGACACTTCGGCATGCTGACTGCAGAGGCCGAGGAAAGAAAAAGAAAAGGCTTAAACAGATGGCCGCTGTAGTCTTAAGCCGACTTTACTCAAACAGAAGAAAACAGCGCATTTGTTGGGGACTATTTTCAGTGGCGAATTAAAACATATTTGGTGCACCAATGAGTGTATTAAAAATGTAAATGTATTTACTGGATGTGTTAAAGGGATTCAATCTAAAATAAAATTGTGTGTGTGCGTGTGTCTTCATGGTAATGAAGGAACCTGTCACCCAGTGCAACAGAGTGGCTCATTGGTGTGTTTTTCTCTGTGGCACAGAGGAAGAAGATATATCAGACGTTTGATACACTGGTAATACGTTCAATTTAAGTGTGGGTGTTTTCATGGGATTGGATGACAATGAGAAAAATATACAATATCACCAGCCTCATTCTTATTCATTAGACTCTTTGCATTAAATGCACAGATCTTCCCATCTCTAACCCAATGTGTGGGGGCAGCTTACTAAAGCCCCCCCCCCCCCAGATAAAACAAAAGAAAGGAACATTTCCAGACAAAGGAGCACCTCTGAGAGAAAGATTCTGTGTTATTGTAACGTAATTATGCACATCCATGCATCACAAGCCTCAGAGCATTGTTTTGTATTCATATTCTGTGTGATTTAGTATGCCGAGGAGTCCCTACTGTTTTACTGTAAAAAAAAAAAATGTTACTGTCTGAATGTCAGGGTTGTACTTATACTGATATGAGAAAGATGAGAGGCGGATCTGAAGGGGGGAATGCAGATAGGTACTCATTCTGAGAGATAGCCTTATATAAACCCATAACATTATGAACACATCATTTGAATATACACAACAGCCCAATCAGATATGAGGAGCTGTAAATGAAGATGGATCATTTTCATCTTGTCCATGCGAATATCCAAGCAGTGATGCCTTTAATCCCCGGGGGGGGATTATCACACCACCTTACATCTTAACTCCAAACAGACCCTGTGATACTGAAGGGCTGGATCACTTGCTGTGTCCGGTATTGTGTAAAAGCAGAGGGGAAACATTTGGGGAAAGTCCTCCATCTTGCTGTGTCACAGCATCGGGTATCGATTTTGTTGCCGGTGACTGGTGGGAGTAATGATGAACCCAGGAGGAGGGGTCTCTGCTGATAGTAAATCCTCCACACGCCGACAGCGTGAGATTACACCAGCAGAAGCACTTGCATGTGTCGGACAATATCAAATTTAAGGTGTGACCCCAGAGGGTGATCTTGTGACTACATGAGGGGTTTTTCTATTATCTTTCCTTGTGCACTGTGACATTTTTCTTGTTCCGGAGTTGATCCTCTGCTGCTGTCTATAGAGCCGAACCCCCTCAGCTTTCATAACTCCGATTGTGGCATCATACCTCGTCTTCTTCCACCTCTTCTCAACAAAACTGTGACATTGCCTGACATTCAGACATCTTCAGAACCTTATATTCAGCTTGAGTGGGTGCCTGATATGAAGAGTGCATTCGCTGTAAGGACAATGACTGGAACATCCTCTGTATATACGCGTGTATTCAGAATGTGTTTTGTCGAAATGAAGAATTAACAGCCAGGTGAGTGCTATGACACGAAGGTAGTTATGGGAAGAAGACTGTACAGATACTTTCCTCTACTAAAGACAAAAAAGATTACAGTAAAAATTTTTACTTTCTGTTTAAGGAATATCATGTAAACTACCGTAAACCGTACTACCATAAAACTAGAGCAACACCCCAGAAATAACCATTTAAATATCGATTACTCAGCCCACGTTACCTGTAATTATTGAAGAAAACTTGTTTTTTTTTTCACATGGCTCCGCGGTGAACGAAGAATCCAAAAAAACGTAGAAAAGTCTTGATGAATTGAAGCAAATGGGGGCCGCGTTTAACAAAAGCAAAACTATGTCAAAACATCGGTTTACAAACTCTCACTCAACTCGTGTAGTATAATCCAACTCTCATTTATCAAGTTGTATGCTCACAACTTCCCAAACACATGCATTTTCACTAAAACCTTACTATTTAAAACAATTCCACAGGAACAGGGCTCGCACAGACGAGGTGTATCCTCTGAAACTCTGCCGGGACGCCAGTGTCCTCTGCCGACATTACTGTCTTTCACAAACTCTAGCAGGCTCAGTTTTAAAGCTGGAGTGAAGATATAGATATCCTATGAAACTACATAACCTACATTTTCCATTGTTAGCTTGTCAGGAAAGAGGCTGAATAAATAAAATAGAATAGAATCCAATGATTTTAGAGAGAGAAGGACATGCAGTTTTTTGCATGCAGCATGCATGTGTTCTTTTCGCCTATTCTAAAAAATGGTTTCTGAATATTAGGGTCCCTAAACAATGTTGGAATTGCATAAATTGGCTATGACTGCAGAGCTGAGACTCTTCTGGATTCAATGAGCCCAATTGCATTCATGTGTGATGATGTCAGTCCCCATAGTAGCCATTTCATTTTAGTGAGACCATTCTTTGAAACTTGACCTTGCTGTATTAAAATGAACTGTTGTGAGCTCATCATGAAACTTTACCACCACAAACTAAAAACTGAAGGATTTCAGCAAGAGGTGTATGGCTGCCCCAGGTATATTCACAATAATGGGGTTTCCGAGTAATTTCCAGAACAGAAGTGCTGGTCATCCGATCCCAGAAAAATTCTTGCAGAAATCTTCATCAAGTGTCAAAGCTTTTTGATACCAAATCTCTAGTGTTCCTCAGGGTCTTGGCGTCTTAATGTCCTCATGCTGGGGAGGAGTGGAGTAGTTAAAGGTTCAATGTTTAAGATACTCTAGAAATTTAAACATTATGAACTAACATTATTAACGGAGTGTGAAGAGGTGACAGTGTTGACGTTAAAGATGTCTGTGTGTTGTGTTGCAGAGATATCTACTGAAGTTAGCATGCTAACAGCTAGCTGTGGTCTGTCCTGTGTTGTAATACCACTTGTTCCTCTAGAGGTGATAGTGAGTCAGTGTAGCTCCAGTCTGCCTCAATTACAGAGGGAGAAGAAGTACAGCAGCCTGCTTGTAAATATTACAGCCATGTTCTGTCTCTGTTTTATAGTTTGTTTATTGGATTACATTCAAAGTGACAGAAACTCAGTTAGCAGTTAGCTCGAGTTCAGCAACATCACCGAAGAACTGCAAACTCCCTGTCTGATGTATATTGTTAGTGTAGGTAAGTCTATTTCAGGAAAGATATCCCACTCTGAGATTTCTGCATCCACCCAGGCCACGTCCTCCGAGGCTGAGCAGTAAAGCCTACACAGCAGTGCCAACAAGTGCAGTTCTTGGAATGGCCACTTGAGGCTGGCTCCAAAAGCGAGTTAATCCCCACAGAGCCCCATGT
Organism: Bovichtus diacanthus; assembly: GCA_943590825.1. Lineage (NCBI taxonomy): Eukaryota > Metazoa > Chordata > Actinopteri > Perciformes > Bovichtidae > Bovichtus > Bovichtus diacanthus. The sequence continues at coordinate 39,456 of CALSBV010012214.1, read as the reverse complement.
TAAAATGCCAAACTTTAGAGCTAAAATAAACATGTTTACAGCTTAGTAAAAAGTAGTTTAAGTCGTAATCTCCATGAGTTGCCCATTGATCAGTTTAACTGACAGAGGGACAAATGAGGGTTTATAAGGATTGTGCTTACACGAGGGGACCCTGTACCTCCTCCCAGAATTCATTAGCACAATATCAGAGTTCATGAGAGGGGTCACATAAAATCCTGTTGGCCTGCTGAGTAGTAGACCACTCAAAAATCTTGGGGGGTGCAGGGTGTGGAGGTCCCTATAATCTGGTAATACCATAATGTAAAATAGAGTCTATGGCAGCTCTGTAGAAGATGAGCATGATATTCACCAAAAGCTCTGAGTCTCCAAAAGAAATGGAAGCGCTGGTGGATTCTCTTAAACACACTTGAAACATGTGTACCAGCTGAGATCACCATCAATGTGGACCCCTAAATATTTGTAAGAAGTGGCCTGTGTGATGTCCTGGCCACTTCTTACAGAGAAAAATGGCAACAGAACTATGATCTCCAATTTATCTGGGATCAAACACAAATTCTTCAGTTTTGCGTACATTGATGTGCAAATGATGCTCGTCACACCAGTCTACAAACCTCTACAAAAGTCTTTATAGCTGGTAATATTTGACTTGCTTGTGAGAAAACTGAGAATTGTAGTGTGGTCTGAAAAGATCCGACTTCACTTTCAGTAAAATAAAAATGTTGCCAATCTGAAACTCTTCTTTCTGCAGTCACTGCTCTGCCTTTGTGGGGCAATCGTATAGTATATGTTTGTGCTTTATGTAGAACAATGCTGACTTCTGCTGGCCAGCAGTAGGAAATACATGAGCACAACACAGCAGCAAGAGGCTGCAGATTCACTGTGCACAACGTCCTCACAAACAGAACAGCAACAAAGATCCTGTGGCACCCAGTGATGAGTGAAGCCTGGAGACGTGACATATTGTTGCACTCTGGAGACGTTCCCACTGTGTGCAGCAGAGCGTTCTCACCAGCCAATGAATACTGTATATTTCCCTGTATTTTCCCTGTCTGCCTCACTGAAGGCTTGCTTTTTGTGTGTGTGGATCTCACCTTTTTATTATTTGTGCAGCTCACATAAATAATTCCAAACACAAAGATAAAATTGCACGGGAGGCTATGAATGAATGAAAAAAAAAAAAGAAAAGAGGATTGGACATTCTGAGCACTCAATTCAGGAGGAGTGTTTGTATTTAACACAGTTGATGTCAGCAGCAGTATTGTTATTATGCACAGAATGAGGGACAACCAAGCAGCATTCACAGACACAGAAGCAATGGGAAACCTCATTTCTGTTGTTGATGCAGGACACAATGGTAGTTCTAAGGAAAGGCCAGCACCCCCTAATTTTAAGCCCTGACCCCCTCTAACTGTGGCGAATATGATCCATTTATGTATAACAAGAACTGGATACAGCGTTCCAGGCGGAGCCCTATTCATTCCTATGAAAGTTGTTGCTCAGCGGCGCATGAAGCCAAAAAAGTTCACATTTTGAGTATAAAATTACCTGCATCTTTAGCAAATCTTCCGCACCCATGGGCCCATAAAGCCCGCTCAGTCTCTGGCTCATTCACATGAATGGAGGAGGGAAAAGTAACGGAGGATTCGGCAACTAGTGCATTTTACAACTTGTATGACCTAATCATTTAAATACGGGTTATTTAAGTGTTTGTACTGGAAGGTTGAAAAAAGATCCGCTGATTTACAGAAGTCTCTTTCCCAATGTAGCACCACATGATGGACCCCACAGTTGTAATTCTATGGTTTGACTTCAAAGCCCAGCTCTCTTTACTGGGGGCTTGATATTATCGTACTTTTATCACCACACACTTATCCCAAAAGCGGGGAAATTGTTATTATTCATGGACAGTGATGAATAAAATGCACATTAACGCTGAATGAGTACTGTGTTTATTGTTATATGTGTATTGTTAGTCTTTTGTAGAACCAAACTGTATGCTCTTTATATTTAATTTGCTACGCTTGGTAATCAGCCAATCGAGGAGGAAACTGATTATTGGCGACCAATCTGTCTCTGCCTGGTTTCCATATTGACTGTCGGCCCGAGCAGCAGCGACAATGGATACAATTGACATTCAGAAAAGGGGACACGAAGGCACACTTATTCTCGAAGACTATTGAAAAGAATCGGTTGTGCCCCTTAATGGAACTATCGCTCTATTCTTCTCACTCCTTTAAAAGACAGATTGAGGTGTTATCTGAGCTGAGGGAGGCGTTTTTATTTTCTGGCCAATATCCGTCTCTTGCCCGTTGGAATTGCCTATCAGGTGTCCGTTTTTTTCCACGGACCATTTATCAAGCTGCTTCTCTACCCCTCCATCCCCTCTCCCCTTTTTGGTTTACGATCAGCCATCTTGAGAGAATATAAATAAATAAGTCGAAGCCATGGCAACTACAAATCACAAAGTTCCAGGTGGGGGGTGCCAGAAGGCTTCTCTTTGAGTTTTAGTTCAAGTTGCAAAGTGTGAGCGTGAATGAGTAGGTGAGATGTGGGAGTGAAGTTAATCATTTTTATGTCACTGAATCACAGAAACCCCGCAATGACCAGACTCTGCTCCATTTTTCTACCCAAAGTGACTCGATATTAATATTGGTTTTGCTTCCTGTTATATTTACCATTACACATTTACAACAAGTTTTACTTAGAACATATAATATTCTGTATGCTTCACTGACATTGTCACTTATCTTTTAGTACCATGTGATGATTTTCCACCAACCCAACATTGTTTTTGCTCTCTTCTTTTCCCCTATAGGGAAAATGTTTAATCATTATCTTCCCTTACAGTTCTGTGCAGGACATATTGTCTCTGGAGACTTAAAAAGAATGTTCAAGTTAAAATGTTAAAAATTACTTTCAGATTCATGGAACAGGACTCATATACCTACAACAAAGCTCATATGAAATATTCATCTATTCTCTATAGAGTTTATGCTGTTGAGAGCGCAGGGGGTCTGGAGCCCATTTGAGCATGCAGGAAGAGAGTCAGGGTACAGCAACAGGTCACCTGTCAATCACAGGGCTCTAGTACACGTTTTGGTAAATTGCATCACCTATAGTAAAGTGTGCCAGCTGCTCATATTAAAGAGGTACTGCACTGACTATGTATTGCACTTTAATAAAGTTAGGGCACTTAGACAGATTATAAAAAGAATGGTCATAATCGAAGCAGCAGAGGTCCATAAAATGGGTCGAGCTCCAAAAACACTGGTTCCTACATTTCCCATAATGCAACTCCAACATTTTAATTTCAAGTTATACCTTTCTCCTTATTTTAACTAAGGTCCATGTGTTGTGCCAGGATGGTCTGATTGCAATGTAATGCATAAAATGTAGAGAAAAGACAACACAACAACACAACACAAAAGCTGAAGAGCAACTGTAACAACACCAGTACAAAGGTACCTACGTAGTTCTAGCAGTAAAATAAATCTCCAAACCCTCATGAAATCACTGGGGTTATTTATTCAAAACTCTCGAAAAGCAATAAAACACATACAACACACAGCTGTGTTCACAGGCTGAGCAGTAATACTCTCTGAAATTTCATTAAAATCAATAGAATGCACCTTTGACGTCTGAAACTATATTTGGTTCCCAACATGACAATTGACTGAACTCTTAAGCTAAATTGCAATCAGGTAAACAGACCAAATCTCCAGTGGCCCTTTAATTTTTTTTCAAGCCGAGCAATGATTATGTCCTGATGAAGACCTGGAGATCAAAATGTTGGATAATTAATTTTCACACCGTGACCAACAGTGAGCGACCCATCTTATCTTATCTCCTATAAAGCTGAGCAACCGTTGAGACTCGGCTGGTGTTCAACAAGCTTGTTGACTTAAAGAGAGAAAGCTGCCTTTTTTTTTTTTTTTTTCAAGATTCTTGCAATTAAACAACTTGATTTTTGCACGTTCTTGCATACTGATGTGATTGTGTTGCATTAACAGTTCTACCCTACAAATCCAAAAGGCACGAAAAGTTAAGGCAATCAATAATGGCTTCCCAATGTTCTACAGTTTATTCTCACAGACTGTAGGAATACATACAATAGATGATTGCAATAGATTTAATAGATTGAAATTCATAATTACAGTCTACGCTGAAATCTTTTTTTTTTTCTTCCACTGTATATTTGAGTAGTTCTCCCCAGCTACTCTGTATCCTTATAAAGGTCAGCAGTGAAAAACACAGTAAAAAAATGTTTGCAGCTGCATGATCAATGCAGTTGCAGCCTTGAGCACCACCCACGGTCCTCCAGAAAAGTGCGACCAGGTTCCTTGTAAGGTGAATACACATGTAGCAAACAGGGGCTCATTATAGCTGAAAGCAAACACGAAAAAAGATACGGAAGGAATTACAGCAGCCTGCTGAATGAGTCATAAACTGGCAATGAATAATCACTATTCTTTGCCCTTCTTCAGATGGTTTAATTAAGGGTTGTGGGAGACAGGGCACAGCGTGCCACCACTACTGAGCCTAGGTCAGCAGTCAGCTATTTCATCATCACAGTATCACTCTCCACCATAGTAGTCCCACTGTGTCTTTGAAGGAGTCAAATGCTCCTTGAGGAGAGGGTCACTTGAAGAGCTTACAACACGGAAGAAGCTTTCTATCCTTCGAAAGCGCGACAACTGAAACACAGCATGAAAATTGCCATAAATTTTTTTTTTTTATCCTAACATGCAGGGATGTGTATATGCACAGGCCCCAGGAAATTTTCATTCGTCTTAGAGTTTAGAAGACCAAATGACAGAGTACCTTCAGATTCTTTATCTGACAATTAACTAATCCATACCTTTTCATCACCTACTGTACAATTTGAACTGGGGGTTTCGAAAGTCTGACACTTTGAGAGGGCCGTCAGACAAACTTAAGATAACTGTGCCCCCACAACACTTCCCATAATGCTTTGGAGGAGGCAACAGGAGGATTCAGTGAGTTAAGCTGTGGGCTACAACTTAAGCGCTGTTTTTTTGTAGTTTATATTTTGGGAAATTGGCATCATTAAATGCATGCAGAATTAGCTATTAGCGGTTATGTTTGCGTTGTACCCATTGATGTACAGACAACTATCACTGAATTAATTGCTAATAATATCTGATAGCGACCCGCGGTGGTTGGACGGTGTTATCCGTCGCGGAGGCACCGTAATTTCGTCTCAGCCACCTCCATGTTTGCTTTAAAGTCAGAGTTAAGAACCATGTGCACGCAATCCAAGACTCTGCATGTCGTATGTATCACCTGTAACCAGAGTGAACAACAATGCCAGTGATTCCGATCTGCTCCAAATTTTAATTGGTTCTTCATTAGCCCATGCCGAACCCATCCACCAAGTCTCATAAAAATTAGGCCTGTAGTTTGTCCATAACCCTGCTGAGAGTCAAACAAACCGAACCAAAAACATAACTTCCTTGGCGGAGGTAATAACTAACTTGCACCTATACATTTGCTCCCTCAGCCCCCACCTACAACTCTCCTGTTCCCCTTCGGGAGATGCGCCCGACAGTTTGAAAACCTATTATTTAGACCATAGGCAAAAATACATTTCATGCTACAATTAGGAACCAGTGTGTAAGCTGCTTGCTCTAAGGCAAAGGAGAAGTCATCATTAACCAATAAGGAAGAGAAAAATGACTACAGTGCCCACTCCTCACTTAGTTTAACACCATAGCATTGTTTGTGCAAATACATGAGAAGACATAATGTATAATATACAATACAGTAAATAGAGAGATACAGAGATGTACAAGCAAACACACACATGTACGTCAATCTCTCTAACTCACATTGCATAACTGTGTGTGTGTGTGTGTGTGCACTACTTATGTCTTCACTCAGACCTTTTTTTTCACTACCGCTCAATGATTCAATCCTACACTGTCGGAGCTCTGCCCTGGCACTGTGATGAAAATGCATGCTTCATCAACTTTGTCACAAAGTCTATGCATTCTATAGTATAGAAAGACAGGCAGAGGGGCTACAGAATACCAATGAACAGCCGCTGTTGTGTCCCTGTCAGCCCCCAAAACATCCATGAGCAGAGCGCTGGCAAAAACAATCCTCGGCTAAACTTACATCACCTTTCAGTGCTCAGAATAATCTCTTTCCAAGTAAATAATTTGCTGAGTACCTTGTCATATCAAGTTGGGCTTTGAGCGCGCTAAAGGATTGTGGTCTGTTCACTGAGATTAAAGCGCCACCGAAGCTTCACATCCTATTAAACCAGATTAGAAGGAAAGCAAAGGCCCAGGAAATTGCATCACCTGTCGGGTTTTGCTGCTACAGATTATTACTGCCATTAAATCCTATTGCACCGTGAACAGGCTCGTCTTCAGAGGTATTTTCTTGTTTGAGCATATGGAAGGGGAGCGTTAATCTAGTGTGGAATAGATATGAGTGATTTTCACTGTTTTGTTAGTTTTTAATGGGTTCAGTCTCAAGTGATGACTGAACAATAGCTTTATAGAGAATACATACAAAAAAAAACACAGAAAGAAATACAGAAGACGGCTGAATGTCAACCTAGAGGTGTAAAGCTCAGTGAACATCCCATACAGACCGCTGTTTATTACCACAGGAACTAAACTCCACACTGAAGGTGTTGCTATTTTTAACCACCTGAAACGCCTCAAAGTTGACCTCAAAACGGTCAAAAGCCAACCGATTCAACGCTGTGAGTCGTCTCATGTCTTCTGTAATACGCACTTGAACACACCACAAAGATCAGCCAGGAGGATTTGCTCCTGGCAGTATTTTAAATCCTGAAAAAGATTTTGCAAAAAAAAATAAAAGACATAATTGTGTGAAAAATCTTGAAATCTGTTGTGTTTTTTTTTTTTTTTTATTAGAAAGATTTAATGAAAAATCATTAAATAATTTAGCTATGAAAAGATTGACTGCCTCAGAGGCCCCAGTGGATAGTTGGCCTGCGACACCAAAATAGCCAGAAACAGCACTGATACTTGGAGATTATAGGACTCAACCTTTTAAAACTGATAGATGCAGTTTTCATCAAATCGTCTCACCCCTTCATCTCAGATCCATAGCGAATTCATATCAGAACACAGTCATTGATCCAGTTGATTGTTGTCTGTACGCCCATGGTTACAGAGCGAACAGAAACTGTTAGTAGCTGCATCAGCATGATGCAGATTCAACAACATGTAAAGAAATACAAGCTAAAAACAAACATGGCTTACAACTCACTGACCATATGGCAACATTATACTTCCTGTTTGCTTCACCCAAAGCCAGATGGGAACTGTAGTTCCACAACTTTCATGTGACACTGGCAATAATTAATAATTATAATTACTCCTAATGTCCTATCAACAAGATTCTTATAATCCGGCAACACTGACACTGTTATTGATATACAGATCTTTGTGGTATGTTAACATCAGGGGTGTAAGAAAATATCGATACACTTGAGTATCGCAATATTATGTATAGTGATACTGGAGGGGTTCTTAAAAACATTATCTTTTTTAATCAATAGTTTTTTTTTATGTAGTCGTAATGTCAAATTCTTGCTAATACACAGCTGAAAACCGTGGAAATGCGAAACAAATGATTTATTAATCTTTATTTAACCAGGTAAATCCATAAACATGGAAAGAAGTTGCAGAAAACATAAAATCAGACAGTAAATAAAACAATACAAATAACAGAAAATCATTTAACAACGGAGTAGTGTTGAATTAAGCACCAATCTCATGCAAATGAATGGCATTTCTAAGTAGCCCCACTTCTACTGAAAATAATACAGTCTATAGCATGCCTAGTTAAGATATGCAGTGACTGAGGCAAAATCCTGTAAATACAGGGAGTAAAAATAGTAGGACAAAATAGCCAAATCCAGTCGGGCTGAATGTGTCCAGCACACGGTCACTTCTTCTGGTAACTAACAAGGGCCAGCGGCTCTCTTTTAAAACTGTATTTTTAAACAGCTTTTCCTGTGCGTCTGTGTTTACGTGTGGGTGTTTCTGTGTACTTCTTGTCTCGCAGCAACTCATTATGTGCGGCTCCTATTGCAGCTCTGTCACCACACTGGAGCGATGAATGGAGGAAAACATACAACCGTTCATTAATGTTTTGACACCTCTCCCCCTCCCTGCTACTGTGTTACTGGGATGAGCTTTGGCTTCCTCCTCAGGCACATCGGTACAACACTTTATACATACAAATGCACAGAGCACACGCATAACACACTTAAGCAATAACTTCTCTCCCCAGAGTTCTTTGGCAGCCTCGGGCCACAGCGAAGGCAATGAGGAATACATTCATTTCACAGTCCAGCCTATTTTGTTCAGTGAATATCCAGTCAGGGACTGCAAGATGCTCTAAATTTATTCTACATTCAGGTGCCTCGAAGCACTGAAAGTCCAGTTCTATGAACAGGTTTTAAAACTAAGACAAAGCTAAGATAGTTGATTAAAAGAAAGGTAGTATTACAGGAAACTCCTAGGCGTTGCCAACCAGTCTCACTAACAACTGGTCAAATAGCGACGCTTGGTCAGTGCACCTCGGCGTCTGACACCATCGAGGCACCCTTTAGTGTCTGCATGAGGCACACCGTGCTTTCAACTAACTCCAATGTAAACCTATCCGCGTTTTTGACAGTCAGAGCAACTGCCATAGTATAAAGAGCGTCTGCATGGGAAAATGTTTGCATTAGTAAGATTAATTGATGGATGGGCCAAACAAACACAGACTTTCATCCAGGAGACCTTTTGTTGTTGTCTTGTGTGAAACCAAGTCAACTTTGAGCTATTATACAAATAGATATGTTTTCTTACATACTTAATCCTGACCCTAACCCCTAACCCTAACAGCAGTTGTGGAACATACCTACATATTTTAACCCAAACCAAGACCTTTCCCTAAATCACAGTACTTTTGCTGCTAACAAGTAGTTTCGTCGCATAAGAAAACCTAACGTCTAAGTAAACCCACATTCACATTCATTTCGATAGAGACTGTTTGCATGTAACAAGCGTTAACTGTACGTTTCCTGTGAACACGGAAGTTTATTTTGAAAAGACAATATGCACGTGACAAGCGGAAACTGCCGCTCCATCCCTGACATGTCCAGAACTGACACTAGAGGTGTAAACTACAGTAGAGCATCAAATTGGGAGTGAAAATGTGATTGAAAAGTATCAAATCAGATGTCAAAGCTTAAATCTACCATCAGCTGCAGTTACTGTCCATAACACAACCTCTGAATGAAGAATTCTACTTTATGTATTTGACAGAATCACAGTCAAACCTGTCAATATGTCAGCCATGGTTCTATGTACTTCTCATTGAAAAACCTTTCCCTTAGCTCTTGAGGCATTGCAGTATATTTCAAACCAACTGTTAATTGTCAATTTTCACAAGGTACCAATCCACACGTTGTCTCTCTGCTGGATGAACAAGGATAACAGAATAACACATCACAGTGCAGAGAATCTGCAATCTGAATGTCTTTGCAGGAGGAACAGTTTTTGGTGCTGAAAGATTTCTTTGTCCTCAACCAGGTGCAGTTTTAATCGCTGGGGACAACGTTCATTTTATATTCAGCATAAAGAGCCACCTTTCAGTAGATGGTGGGTACAGCTGATGGATCAAATCTGTTGTCTTCAAGTCAAGAGCGGAGCAAGACAGCCCCCCCCCCATTGAGAGAGGAGAGCATCACAGCAGCTTCAGCTGCAGGTCATCTGCTTACTTTGACCAGCAGCCCAAACTGTCAGACTGTGGGAGGTCAGGATTTTCCTCATTCTTTCTCATTCTACTCATCACTGGAATACATTTTCTTATTTCTTTTTTTAAATAACTTTGCAGATTCAGTTCATTACACAAGCTTGAATATAATCTGACCAATATACGATTATACAGTTGAAGTGAAACATGTGATGAACTTAACATCTAAGAATATTGATAAATGATCTGTCTGAATGTGAACATTATTACAAACAAATTATTTACAGAAGCTTGCTTTCATTTAAGGCAGTGACATTACATTTTACATTTCTCACTGACCCACCTACTGTAGACTCTCCTGTGTAGTAGTTTGTCCTCATAAGTAATTGCAATCAGACTGTAGTAAGAAATCAGTTACCAATAATACACCATGCATTAAAAGTAGAGGATGGTGGGTAGTCGGCAATGGTGGATAACAGATCCATGCTCGCATTGCAATTACCTCGATTACCCAACTTCCTTTTTTTGGTTAGAACCCTTGCTTGAGACATATACAAGCTTGAGACAGATTTTAAAAAAGGTGTCATCTGCCAGCCACAACATAACAGTGATGTATGTTTTGTGTGTTTGTTTGTGTTTAAACACTGAAGTTTCTCTCCTCCTCGTCTATTTACTTTACCGTAAAGTGTCTGCTTGCTTTTTTAAGGTAATGAAAGGAGCTCATGCGATTGACTTCACCTGCCGATTCTCCACCAGTGAAGTGAATTTAGCCTTGTTTACATCAGGCAGGGAATGCACTACCATCATCAGCTGATCACTTGTGTGTGCTTCCATTTGTGCCCAGTTTCATGAAAAACAGAGCCGAGTGTGTTCTTGCAAAGAGGGAAACACTCGGTGAATGAAACAGAATAAAAGGAGAGAAAAAAAATGACAAGATAAATTTTTTAAATCTCGGGGCTGTTTTTATACTGCTAGTTTTCGGAGGAGATCTGAAAATGGTCCCAGGCAATTACTGATCTATGCAGTATACTGTGGGGTTCTAGATGTGATCAGTGTGCAAGAATGTGTCCTAAAGGGCTAAGTTGACATTTAAGATTAGTCTCAGTATTATCTTTTTTAATCACTTTGTAATGGATATGGATGGATAGATGATAGATGGATAGATAGATGGATGGATGGATGGATGGATGGATAGATGGATGGACAGATGAACGGATGGATGGATAGATGGGTGGATGGATGGATGGATGGGTGGATGGGTGGATGGAAGGAACATTTTCTACCCTCGCTCAGAAAAGAAAAATGTAAAATGTCAAAGTGTGCCTTTTAGGCCTGCATTCTGAATTAAACCTTTATAAATGTATTTTACTGCCAGGGGACAGTCATTTGAAAGCCAAGGTGGCCCGGTGGCCCCTCGCTGGCCATGTTACCTGCAGTAACAGTGAGATGTCAACACATGCTAATGCCTGTTTCTCTGCTCTGGTTCAACCTTATACGTATCTCCACTACCTCCTCTCATTAAATCCCTCTAAGTGGTAACAGTAGTCTGGCCAGTAGCTAATAGCGATAAGTCTTATTTATCCGATATAAGGATAAGTCTAAAAGCATCCACATACTGTACCGCAAAGTAAATACAACAGAAAGTGATGCAAGTAGTATCATCTGTGTTTTCAAGGCGAGAGCTTACCCTGCGTCAATGCTGTGTGATATTTACATAATGCTGCCGCTTAAACTGAATATTTGAGGATTCCACATTCTGTTGGAATATTAATGTGCATTCAAATAGACATGTGGAGTACCTACTGTATAAAAGGGTAAAAAGGCCGTGGAACACAAGACATTGAGTAGGGTAAACACATTTACTGCTATACAAGATATTTATATCATAGATATTTTTCTGTGACAGCTGGATTACGGAAAGGGTAAGAGAGGAGACTTTACACTTTCTATGTTCTTACTCAGCCTCACCCCAAAGACTTTTGGGTCTTGAAAGGGTCCAACAGGGATGTTCAAATGTCATCTTTAGCTTTTAAACTTAAAACCTTGGCAGAGTGTTGAGGCAGGGAGCCGCTGGACAGACTGCTGGCACGCTGTGAAACAGATGGTTTCCCTCTTTACTGCTGTGGTCTGGCTACAACCAGGCCACTAATATAGACGTATACACTTACTGTTTATATGAAAGCTGGAGAGAGTAGCTGATGCCGCTTACTGTGGCGTTGTGTCACTTTACCATGATACATGATACTACTGCTATAAGTCCCAAAGGGTCAGGCAGCCGGTTGCTTTTCATTTTTGCTGTTGTGGTTGCATAAATACGAGTTGCACATAGGTTAGAGCACATTTTTAAAATGGGCATGCCTTGACGGGACACAGAGACCTTAAAAAAGAATGAAAGAAAAAGTGTCATGCAATGTGATGCCGCTATGCCCCCTGTCATGTGACGCTGTCGCATTCACACTTGGTATTGTGGCCGTTGAGAGCTTCGGGTGAGTCTTTTTAAGTTGTGGAAATGATTAACAACAATTGGTACAACGAATGGGGTGCCCTGTGAAGAAAAGTCTCCACATATGCTTCCGAACACGTTTGGGGGGAGGTTAAATCGTTAAAAATGAACAACTCTGCCAATAGTGTCAGCTGATGACAATGATGTTTTGTTTTAATGACTATGTTCAGCACGAGAGAAACAATTGAGTCCTCCATCCCCGTCTAAAGCTGGAATAACATCCACACCTGTGTTAATTGACACATACTCACTGCTGGGTGCTGTTTCAACCGACATTACAGACTCCAGACATCCACCTTCATACAAAAAAAGGGGTCACAGTAATAGATCACCCCAAATGCACTTAGTCATTAGTCTGCAGGTTAGAATAAAAACATTGAAATGTTGTTCTCACTCATCAGGGGGCTCACTGTTTTTGTTATGGAAACAGAGGCAAGGCTGGCATGCTAATGTGCTCACAATGATGCAGGTGATTTCAGTGCTCTCCCCGTAATATAATCCCATCAAAACACCCCCTCTACTCAAGACCCACTACTTGAGAACAAGCTGGCATTTGACTGCATATTAACGTTTTTCTTGAAAATAATAGGAAGAAGATTATATGAATATGCATGTGGTCAATCTATTGATATTGGTGAGCACTCAATCAGCAGAGAAGAAGAAAAGTAAGGGAGAAGAAAAAAAAATGTAAATAACACAGTTCTGGCTACTGAAAAATAAAGCTTAAACATGCACACACAATCGTCTTCATTAGAGATAGCAGTACTGCTGAACTACCAGTATTTGTGGTGGCAGTGTTACAGTGCAAGCAGCACAAACCTCTCTAAATCATCAAATCCCATTCTGTCAACATGAAACATCCAGAGCTGAGGCCGCAGGTCACGCGTCTTCTTCTCTGTATGAGACTGCACCAGGGCATGACCTCGCTTCAAGTTCTCCTCCGATTCCAGTCCGCTAGCTGTTCCACTCACTGTTATTTTCCCTCTAAAAGATAACAGCACAGTAAACTCTAACATCAGCTGAGAAGCTGTCTTCCTTACACAACCTTCTTTGCCTCCGACAAGAAGGTTGTGGTTTCATTCCTGTTTGTCTGATAGTTAAAAGGGTATCTAACAAACTATCTAATCCTGACTGTGACTTTTGCCAATCCGAACCGAACCCGAACACAAGCAAACTCACCAATCGACGCAGCGGCAGACCAGCATCTCTAGTGTTCCAGGTAAAATTTCAGTTTTTGTCAAAGGAGGTGGCTAAGAAGAGAGCCTAGAAAAGGGCTTTAGTTCCCTGACTGAAAGGGCTGTCTGACAGCAAGGTAAAGAGCTGAAAATATTCTAAGTATAGCGTACACTTTTTAGGTGATGAGAATTTGTTTTGAGGCTGCCCCCTACCACAGCTGACATGACACACCAGATGGTTTGTTACACAGCACCATCTGACAAGCCGTCATTGGAAAGTGTTTGGAAAAGGGCAGGCACTTTAAAAAAATACTTGGCTTGTGATTTGTTGAACCATCTGTCAATCACACTCGATCCTTTTCTTTCAATGAAGAAGTACTCTCCAGTTCGTATATAACTGATGCTAAAGCAGTATCTACACTAACCGCTACGGAGCCGCCATTGTTGTTTCGACGTCACACACATCCAAACCACGGCTGTAGCTGCCAGTAGCTCCTCACAGGATGCTGAAGACACATCATTTGAAGCCCGATAGTGTTGTCGTTCATGAAAGATTTGTTCAAAAGAACAAATATTTTGGGTGAACAATCTGAACTTAATCACTTCTGTTCATTTCTCAGTTCAGTTGAGCTCTCACTGAGAGTCCTTTCAGTCAGTTGCGAGCGAACATGCAGGGACTGAGTGAGGGATTCATGTAATTTGTTTGCAAACGGTATCTTTATCCAACTAAATTCTCAGCTCACTGGCTTATCCTTCAACTGAACTGTACATTCTGACGTGTTTTAGTTCAGTGAGTTGGAATATGCAGTAAACCATGCAAGATTCAGTCACAAAACTTAACAGATGTTGAGATCAAAATGAAGGCGGAGTTCAAAGATGGATGCGGTCTGAGCAAGGGCGCCAGAAGTAGGAGGATAGGAAGTGAGGAAGGGGCCAGATGTTGGCATTGCGGCTAGTGTGATCCCAACGCAAAATGGTCTCGAGTTTATTGAATAATTAGGTGTTGTGGAAAAAATGCTGTACATAATAGGGTACGACTTCAGCTTTCAGTATGCAAATGGTATCTTTGTGTAACTAAATTTCCCGTTCTCAGTTCACAAGTCAGCGAGCTGAACTGCTTGTCAGCCGTGTTTCAGTTCAGTGAGTGGGACTACGTGCAGTCGGAGCTCTGGTCAAGCACTGTCTGATTCTGTGATCAACTATTTTTAACAAATCTTTTTTTAACCGATGGATTTAGTGATTAAGTACACTGAAAAGAACTGTTTTGCCCATCACTAAAGCCTTACAATGATAATAATGAGATCTTGTGGTATTGCGAGAATCCAGCTGCCGTGCAAGATAAGTTCACAACAGTAATGCTTATCTCCTGTGCCAGTACTCCGTCTGTTTCTCCAAACCATCAAATGTAGCATATAGACCGACTATGGATAAGTACCTGGGGACTGCTCCAGGGGCCTCTCCCTGTAGTTAGTTCACTGTAAGTTGCTCTGGATAAGAGAAAAAATAATTTACCTGAGAGCCCAAAGAAAGCTTGTTTTCTGTAGATGGCTTCTGAAATGATGGCATCAAATCAGACGCATTGCCAAGCATTTCTCCTTCAATCAGGACAACCGGATAAGACAAAGACATATGGTGCGTCCATATGAAAACAGCATGAAAGGCAATAACAAAGCAAACATCAACAAATACAAACAGCACCTGTGGGGTGTAAACACTTACAGCCCAGGATTTTATAAAGTTTCAAACAAGAGTTGAACTCTGTATGGGGGATTTGAAAATCTAATGGACAATAAAAAAACTAAATGCACCCTGATCACTGAACTGTTGCATGACATCCCTGCTGTCACTGTACTCAAATCTTTTTGATGCTTCCTAACCTAATTCACCTTTCATGATTCGTAGCACAGGGAGGACTCAACTGGAATGTTAGTTATTCTGCACATCGGGATTCAGTGCATCCAACTTGCTCTCCGTGATACATTCACCCTAATAATTTCACTCCGCAAGCGGGTTCTGAAGCCATTTTGGGCCCGACAATCTCACTGACACGACTTTCACAGACCCTACTTCGTCAGTCAGATACAACTTCTTCCAAAATGTTTGTAACAGCGATGAATAAAGACCCACTCCATTGTGTTTTAATGAATATGTTGAAATGCACCTAAACAGCATTGCCTCCTGCACGGCGTTCTCATTTGCAGACACCACACCAGCACACGCTTTGGCAGAGTAAAATAGGACGAGACAAACTCGGCATGTGAATGAACTCATCAATCTTTCTGATTGTGTTTTCAAAAGAGAAACGTTTAGTTTTTTTGGAGCCATTAGTCGGTGAGTGTATTGAGCTCTTTTTGGAGAATGTGGCCTCCAGAGAAGCTTTTGGGCAGAACTGTACCACTTACTTTGCTTTCTAGCTTGTGAGTGAATGTGTCTAATTGCTTTTTTCTCACACCAACAACAGCTTGGATTATGTTCTCAGGAGCAACTCATTTAGATCTTAAGAAGTCTATAGGAGTGCAAGTATAATATGCATAGCTTGGAAAATGGCAGGTTATATCACATTACATTTTCCTTACAGCGACAAATAAGCCTCCTCAAGAGGGAGCACTCTTATGCAAATGAGTGGCAGATACGTCTCAACCACAAAACAAATTAGCGACACATCTATTACTTATTCCTTGGTGAGGCTTTGGAATGAGAGATGTATTCGGAAGAAGGGGATATATTGAGATCAGCTGGCATAGCTCTATAATTTATAGACTCAGCAAGTCAAGAGCCAACGCAATCATTCTTATGAGACGGATTCCAGCAATCTATCACTCCCAGAGCCAGCCAGTCCCAAGCAGTTTTTAGAGACTGTTTATGTGATAGATCTTCGGAACAGAGGAACGCCTCGCAGGTTCAATAACCTGCTGGCTGAGTTGTCGAGCATCCAGGGTGCTGAGTTACGGAGATGAGAGCTATCGGTACTGCGTGCTGGCAGAGAGATTGCAAACAATCCCCGTCTTCCTGCCAGCGATAGGAAAAACCTCGGAGGAAAACTGTATCTGAGCGAGCCTGTGTGTACATACAATGTGAAATATAAATGAAAGTGAGATGTTTTTTTGGAATTCAATATTTTGTTTATCCAGACATGATGTTCTATCTGTTTGTCTTTCAGAATATTCTTCATCATTTGATATTTTTCTGTCTTTTATCACACAAACGCATCATGCAATACGGAGCAATAGCAATAAGCAGTACTGTAATCTAGCCAGCATCACTTGAATTGATGAATACACGGCATATCTCCTAGGATTTAGCTTTCCAGATTGAAGGCAAAGAATATTTTTAAAATGGACATGTATCTCATTAAACCGTTTAGTGACCTCATTGATGCTTCACAAGCAGACGTGACAGTAGAAATTTGAATCCAAGACTTGTTTTTTTCCCCCGACTCAGGACAGAGTTTGATTGCAGCTCAACGTTGTCCTCATTGCTTATCTTTCAAATCTGAGTGGCTTTCACTTCAACTACAACATGAGAACTTGTCAAGTACTCCATCTGAAGTACGACGCTGTGAGCTGGATCAAAGCATGTCAGCGTTTAAACTCCGAATATATCTCCCCCGACATAAAAGCTCTATTTTGAGAACAGGAAGTTTTCGTGGACTACGTGACAGACAATCCAGTGCATTTTCACTCCACTTGGCCAATGTAATGCTGAGTAAATCATGTATCGTCATTTGGAGAGTAGGCTTTCTAATTAATGCTTTTTCCGATAAGACTCACCAATGAATACACTCAATTTATAAATATTGGTAAACCAGGATGCAATGAGCTCTCATAACTGTTATCTCACTGAATTTGCTCTTCAAAATAATAATTAGCCAGAGGGAAAAAAACTACACAACTAATGACATGATATGAAACTAATTAACTGATGAGGTCTTTGTCTTTGACTGAAGATGTGGCGGTCAATGAAATCCTACATTTCTGAATGAACGTGTGGTGGCACTCCACACACACACACACACACACACACACACACACACACACACACACTTCAGACTTCATTCTACACTATGTTTTTCTCGAATGGGAAAAGTTGGAATGATAAATAATGTTTTATCACTACTTATTCATTGATGTCGATTGCCAATTTCACAAAATTATGAATGCAGATTTGTTTGTCGCATTCTGCAACATGTCTATCAAAGGCGTATTCAATTAGTGAGCTCAACTTCATATTTCATTTTAGAGTCATTTCATTTATGTAGTTTAATGTTATCCTTTCTTTTAAAGCCCTGTGCTGCAAAACAATATGACTACTGTAAACTAAAACCCCGCTGATGCCACTAGACATTCATTGTAATCGTTTCTTTTTCATCATTTAATTTATTGAAAGATCAAGAGATTGGTGGAGCAGTAAGTATTTATATGCAAACTGCTGATTAAGGGTCTGTGTACATCCTTTCATGGCTATCTTTGGGAGTGGGAATAAGGCACCGTCACTCCTTCACTACTCCCTGACCAGGGCTGGGTGTTTCATCAAATTTTGTTTACAATTACGATTTTGGCTTCAAACGATAATCAATAATCGAGATAAAACAATTATTGTGCTGCATTGCATTTCACAATGATGCTCTCCTTTTGCCTTTACACTTGGGTGGGTTGGCCCAAGCATCTCGGGGGATACCATTTGGCGGTTTAGGGGCGGCCTCTTGCTGTGGGAGGAGCCCCCTTGTGGGTTCTCGCCCTAGCGCTGTCTGGCCCTCGGTGGGCACATTTTCTCTGTGCGCCGCGACCGCCGTTCTCGACATCTGGCCTTCTAACCACACACAGACCCATCAGGGGCCTGTAGTAGTTCCTAGGTCGAGGAGGCTAGGCCTTTGGAGGTCAGGGCCCCTCGACTCTGGAACGAGGAGATCAGGCAGGCCAGTTCTGTTTCTTACTTTAAAAGCACATTATTTTAAAATTGCATTCTCCTGAACTGTCTAATTTGTTTTTATTCTATATATTAGTGCAATTACGTTTCAACCACGTTTCTTGCTGTATAATTTTGTATCTTATTTATTTATTTCATTCCACTTATGTCTGTTTTTATGTCTTTGTAAAGCACTTTGTTAAATTTCCATCCATCCATCTTCAACCGCTTATCCGGGGTCGGGTCGCG
>CALSBV010012214.1:0-20474 GCA_943590825.1 Bovichtus diacanthus | reverse complement strand
TAGGAGCACCCAAACCCCTCCACCACGGTAAGGTGATGGTTCTCTTGTTAAATTTGTTGTACTAAAATAATAATAACAATAAGAATTACTATTATTATTAATTATTATTATTATTAAAACAGAATGACCTAACAGTTTGCCATCTAGTTGCATTGTGGGTAATGTGGGCACCAGGTTATGACAAGTAAAAAAATGCGTTGAATAATATCTCTGGTTCTGATGCATCAATTTTCCTACTTTTTTGTGAAATTGTCCATTGAGTGTTATAGGAGAGCAATAAAGTACTTCTTTACTCTTTACTCTTTCTGCAGAAAGATAACAACCCAAGTAAGTTAAAGACAATTTATTTTTAAGTGAAGCTGAGGAACACGTCACAGTACAGATGACTACATTCTGCAAGGTGTGATAAAACGGAACAATACCTATGTAGCTGTAAATCTGTATACTCAAAGACATTAATATGCAGACAGACTTTTTGTTCATATGCAAGGTTTTAGTCGTACACCTACAGAGAGTTTTATGCATCTAGCCCCTGGAGCAGAAACTGTACTTTTTTTCCAAGGGCAGAGATTTTATCAAGCAGAACATCTGTTTTTTATGAAAGACACTGTTGTGCCCTCTGCTTAAAGACTATATGCCACTTAAATTTTCAGTTCCAGGCTTTTTGTCACTCAAGAACCTTAAAAAATGATGACTATAAATGTCTTGGAGGTAGTGGGTGTCGGATACAGCCGTTTCGCTTAGATATACTTTATCTTGTCATCTTGAAACAGGATCCTAAAATTGATATTTCAAAAAAAGAGGCTCATTCATTTGCACTTGCATAAATCACCTACTGTCACTCTTACCCAAACTTCGTGTTGAGATCCCTGCTGTGTAAATTCGGTGTAAATCCACAATGTTACAGCGCAGCTTGAGAAATATTGCACCTTCTCCCATCGCTGGGAAAGGAGCGCTGCCACAGCTCCCTGCTCCTCTGACTTTATAGCTGCAATCTGCATGTGGGTGGACCTGACACTTCCAAGGACCGCTGATGACACGAGCCTGCGGCTGCATCCAGCCTTGTTAAACTCAGCGAGACCCCAGGAGTTAAGGCCTACAAAAAATCTGCTGCCGAAACCTAATTGGATTTCTTATCTCGGCTTGTGGCGTAAGGACACAGCTATGATATGAAGAGGGGGCATTTAAGAGGATAACAGACAGCTGTTAAGACCTCAGTGCCAGATGACGGGGGTCAGACATGGAGAGATTAGCAATTTGTGTGCAACACAAGAGGAGTTTTGAAGTACTTAATCCTGACTATGATTTCTGAGGTTTGCTGAGGCGCACTGTGTGAGACCCAGAACTCAAAAATTTTTTACTGATGGTGTCATGTCATGTCATGTGATTTGAGATGGTATTTTTTTCTAAACCTGAGCTGAGTTGTTGCCTAAACCTTACATTACTGATATTTTCCTGAGATTGTGCAGCCCTACCCAGATCCAGTTCGATTTCCGATTAGTGTATAGACAAGTCGTGAAAGAGAAAAGTGCTGCACACAGAGATTCAGAAAATGTGTTTTTGTACATGGCAACCTTCAAAGCAACAGAATATGAATGAGGCTGAATATTCTCAAGGAAGGTAATTCAAGCTCTGTTTATTGTCACTGTAAGACTAAGATCTAATTTGGCTCGGCAAGTCTGTTTCGGTAAAATATTGTGTTTTTTTTCTTTTGTATTTGCTCAGTGTTCAGAAATGTGTCTTTGATTTGATTACAACCAAGAAGCTCTTTCACTCCTCTAATTCTTCTGTTTCACCTGCGACACAGCGCTTTTGTTCTTATTTTCCACAATATAATTTGGGATTAACACAACAGGACATTAAAGAAAGATTCTGCCTTTTTCTCTTGTGCTGTCTGTATGACAACGGCTTTAAGTCCACTAAAGACCTGAAACATTTCTGCGCTGTTTTCTTTTTAGCGGCTGCTTTTTTAGTACCTTCAGTGATCGTCATTGGTTTAAAGCATTTCCAAACTCCCACGACTGTCCTTGTCACTGGGAGTGTTTGTAGAGAATTCAAATCAAACCGAGGGAATATATTTCTGCTTTTAGCATACAAAGTAAATATCAAATAAAGGTGTGTTTGGACATTTCAGTATGGTGATTTCACTTCTGTGCACAAATCGTGATGGAGTGACATTTGAATCAGAAGCCGATGACAGTGTGTGTGTTGTTTTGTCACCGACAATTAAATCTTATCAGACCACACACGCGCGCACTAACACACACACACACATGCGCACCCACGCATGCACACACACACACAGTTGTGAAGGAGATTAGAGTGTTAAACTGAATAAATAATAACTGAAGATGTTGTTTGACTTTGATTGTTTATCTTTTAGTCATGAATATCTAAATATATTAAGATTTGAAACCTAGTTTTCAGAGATAACACTGTTTTTTACAGCTTGGATCTCATTCACATAGGTGAGCCATTGTTATAGTTAGTTTTTTGTTTTTATTATTAGCAGCATCATGGACAATCTTCGAGCACGATGTTCATGAAACTTGGTGGAAGGGTGTAGCATGGGCCAAGGAAGAACGCAGTACATTTTTAAGGGGATCCTAATCACAGGGCAGACAAACAAATGATATTTACACTTTTGTTAACATTGCGAGATCTTGCCGGAAGGACTGCGCTGTCTGACCGCCCATCTGATTTCTATTAGTTTAGAGACCAACTTCCTGCTTCATCTGTACCTAATATGTAATGTTCCTGTGCAATAAAGGATTATTACTGATGTTTTCGGTGTGTGCACATATTGACAATAATCAATAATCAATTCTAATTATTAATAACTATTGCCCTGTTCACAACCTGTCTGATCATCTGTTTCTAGCCACATCCGATGTTCCAAGTTCTCAGAAATGAACTGCTGAAAACGATAGTCAAAGCTACAAAACAAGAAAACAAGAAGCAAGTTAAAAGAAATCAGATTCAGAACTGTGGCCTAGTTAGTTTGTGCACAACGCACAGAGCTGACGGTAAACAGGCGAGATGTCGTGTGTCGCCAACTGCCATAAAAACTCCAACTGAGCCGCATATTCCAAATTCACTGAAAGAAGGCTCCTAAAATACAAATAATATCGGCATGTCTTAAACAGGAAAATGCTACATTCAATATTCAAACTAAATATGCTGTTTACATGACCCGTATCACATTCTGAACATTGTCATATTTTGAATAATAGTGGAATATTAGTGTGCATGTAAATGTAGTCAGTCTTATTCAATATAAGCAGCATTAGCAAACCTGGAGCACTGAAACTAAAAAATGAACAATTAATTATTGATCAATTTGCTTACTTGATCTTAAAAAAAGAGCATGAAGATTTAAAGAAAGGTGCAATTTCTGAGACATATTTAACATAGAGTATGCAGCTGGATGCATCCCATAATAACGCCATGGCTGCGTCCGAAACATGCAGTGTGATGGCTGCAGCCTCATTTGAAACACAGCCTGGTGCCTTTTATGAGCATCTATTCTGTGGCTTTATTGGGAGGTGGGCTCTGGTGAACATCAGCAGACAGACGACAGATGAAGAGTTGGCTTCAGCACAAGGGTCACAGAGAAGGAGGCAGCATCCGGAGCAGGCGGCTGTGCAGCAGTAAGTGGAGAACACCACCTGGCCCTCTCACGTTTTTTTTTATTTCAACTGCCTGAAAAACAGTCAAATAGCACGAGAGAAAAACGTCATCTCTATTAAGTAAACTTAGTTGAACTCCACTAATTCCAAACATTCAGCATTGTATTCCAAAATGACAGCCTCTTGGGACATAGTGGGGAAGAGGATTCATATATTTGTCCCAAGCTAAGTTTGGGACTTCGAGGTTGAAAAGTGATGCAGAACTCGCGGCAAAATCGATACTGCCGTTGAGTCACACACACACACACACGCACACACACACACGCGTAGACGCACGCGCGCACACTGCATGCAAAGCCACCGCGCGCACACCAACACAAACTTCACACTCCTTGAGTCCAGGTTTAGGTGCGCTGTATGAAGACAATGCGGATGCTTCCGTACAGAGACGTTTCTCCATCGTAACTCGAAGAGAAAACGACTGCGCGTTCAGCCCGTTACGCCTCCTGCTGCTGCCTCATTGCAGCCACTTTAGTAACATTGGTTCTAATGTGTTAGTTCGAACAACAGGCCGAACATCGGGACGGTTCCCTCTGTCTGTAAGCACGGCAAAGTTAAGCAACTGATGCACCATCGAAGCACACATGTTTTATTTCTTCTTCCGATTGTTCGCGCCATAACCGTGCAGAAGTGGAGACCAGCTCGAGCTCTGTTGGAAGAGAGCCTCCGTAATGTCTTGTCAGCCCGTGCAGATAATAAAAGAATAAGGAGCACGACGTGATATGAATGAAATATCGCCAATGCGCCAGTGTGGCTCCTCATCCAGCACATTCAAGAGCCGGAGCCCCCCTCATTCAAACACGGCCAAGAGGAACCAGGTGCTTACTTTCCTGTCAAAATGAACAGTTTCATAATTGTAACTTCGATGGTTTTTGATGGGGATGCCGACATCCCCAAACCATCTCCAAAGTGCTGTGCGTCAATGCGCATAAGAAATCCGCACTGAAGTTTGGAGCTGCTGCTGAGTTACACACATATATCAAACCCAGCGAAGAATAAACATTCACGAAGCTTTACCTTGATGGTCTTCGTAGACTGGCATTTCACTTGATGCGATACGGTGGCGGTTTGGTTCATCTTGGGACGCAGACACAAACAGTCCTCCAATCCAAGTGAGTCAAAAGGGAAGCAGCGCGAGCCCCCTCTCCAACTCTACAGCTGAGGACGATGATCGGTGGTTTCACTCTTTGTTCAGTGTGCTTTCTAAAGCGCTTATCCGCATCTGGCAGCTACTGTATGTGTCTCGCGGTAGGTGTGTGCACACATGACCGGTGATGATTGGTAACCAGGGGCGACCGCAGACATTTCCGAACGGGGTGTCCAGGAGAGGAAACCTCAGCTGTGAGAAGTCAATGTCAGTGCCAACAAGCACCTCATGCAACAGATGAGGCTCACAGCGTTCTGCAAGCAGACACATTTATTCATTTAAAAACATTTTTAGAAAAGGTTTCCTTAAACAGCCACACCCCCCCCACAAATATTCAAACATGCTCAACATGTCCCCCTCATATTGATAAAAAAATATATAAATATGCTATGCTACGACAGGCAACCAAGCCCAACTGTCCCAAATAATCATTACTAAATGTAATCATAATAATAAATAAATGTAAGAAATTGCCATTATCATTACAACTGGTTCCAGTATTACTGCAGCGCTGTGTGGGTTGTCCAAGTGGTGTTGCCGTACTTAAGCAGACGCTGTTGCTCCACTCTGCACTGCACTCTGTAGCACAGGTGGATTTCTTTCTTAAAATATTATTACTTTACTCTCATTAAATAATGGCTATAGTATAAATGAATTAAAATGAATTATTTTATGCCCATTTAAAAAGGTTACTTTCCCAAACAAATGCCAACAGCAGCTGGTTTCTTTCTTTCAATGTGCGTCGTTCACCTTCACAATGTTAGCCCATCAGATGGCTTGTTTTCATTTTCAGCCTCCAATCTACTGTCTCCATAATTTGAACAAAGTCCTCCTCTTTAATCGTTGTGACTGGTAATTCTCTGCGCCCAATCTATGTTGCTATGGCGCCCTCCTTTAGTCTGTTCTTTAGAGTCGCTGTTGTACTTTGAAGCACTTAGAAGTGGCGGTAAAATATTCTACTGCGATGCACTGGCTTTTCTTTTTTTCCGCACTCATTGGCCCATCCTTGTCATTTGAGGTCTACTGTATCTGTGGGGTTATATAAGAGGGACACATTGTCATTAATAACCAAAATAAATATCACAAATGTCTGTAATGTTAAGGTAATGATGCTCCATCAGAAGACTCTGATGTGTTAATAATTCTTGAACTGGACTGCAGCATTTTTTTTTTTTCTAAACTGGACTGTAGGTTTCGGGCACGGCAGACTGACTAACACGCACATGTGAAGGCACATTGGAGCAGGGCTGAAGAACTATCACCAGACTTTAATCTGGTATTCTTTACAACGTGAGTAAATGCAAGTGTGGTCTCATATACGCAGCGGGAACTAGTTATTGCTTTGGCACAGTGTGAATCTGCTGTGGGATGTGGCCTGTGTTTACACTGTGGGAAGAAGGACTCGCCATCCAGACGTTTTTTTATTTCGCTCTGCCAATTACACATATGTGGCTGATGCTGTCGTAAAAGGAAATGTTTGAATTACATCCTGAAACACACCCAGGCTTCACATGAACAATATCGGCATAGAGTTTAACACAAGTCATTGTCCATTGAGCTTGGTTAACTCGGCAAACTGGGCTAAGCCGACTAGCGTGCTTCAGCTGACAACAACACGTACATGCGCTGCCAAAGCTCAAGCTCCAGAACTTCTGTTCCATGTGCAAGTAGTAGACATAAACAGCTGCTTTGGTTACAAGGCGTTACCGAAAGGATATCTTTGCATGAATTTCGGGATGACTCCTCTGTGAATGTCGCTTCAAGTCTGTTGTGTTTTCACCGGCGATTGTCTCTCCACATGACACTCGACATCAAATGTGAAATACATCATACTGTTCTTCTCTTTCGCCCAAAAGTTGACTTTCATAAAAGTTGATCTCTCGTCGGGTCAACTGCATCTCACGTCCCGACCACACAGAGAGAATAGTGCTGAACGGAACTCTTCCCAATCGTCCCTCCAAAGCATTTTCATCTGCTTTACATTCGTTGACGGAAGTGTCAATAGATTTTGTCTTAGTTTTTGTCGTCATGATTGAGCTTTTATTTAGTTATCGCCTAATTTTTTCTTCAGTGAAAACATGTCATCAGTGAAACTAACACTTAAATAAACGCTGAATGAAATATATATATATACTGTATATATATATATATATATGTATATATATATATATTTCATTCCTTAAAATTGTTATCATATATATATATATATATATATATATATATAACAATTTTAAAACATATACCCTTTATTTTAATAGTGTCAATCCCTGAAAAAGATTAAGCCATACACTAAAGTTGATCCTTTACTTTTGATAGGAAAACATAATAATATATCATGTTTGAAGAATAATTATTGAATTATTCAGTTGAGACTATTCTTTTTCACAACTCATTTTACTAATTTTGCTGAAATCTTCTTTTCATACATGTTGGCGTGTGGATGTCGCTCCATGCTGTACAGTCAACAGTGGACTCTTGTCTTTCCGTACAATACAAGTGTGGACCTTTTTCCTATAATGTGCATGAACAAACAAACTGTCTTCCTCGTGTGGACTGAGCACACACGCATATAGAACAATTTAACCCTTAGTTGCTCCAGAGGTCTGTCCCTGTAGTTAGTTCGCTGTAAATCGCTCTGGATTAGAGCGTCTGCTAAATGCAAGGTAAAGTCATTTGGCAATTGTAAAGGTCTCGCGAAGTCTGATGTCAAGTGTTTAGTGTTAGGGTTATTAAAAATAAGAAGTAAGGATCTTACTGCTTGCATTGTATTTTTTTTTATTTTATGCTGCTTGTTTTTCTATTTTTCTTCCTTATTTTAGATTCTTAAATACACATTCATAAAACATAAAAACAAATAATGTTTCAATAGACAAGTGCACGCGCACACACGCACGTACACACACACACACTTTTGACCCTCTGGTGTTCCACTTCTGTTGTGTTTGTAGCCTTTGGCCTTTAAAGTTGGCGAAACTCATTGTTAACCACTTGTTTAAAAGCGCAACACATTTTTCTCGAATGCAGATTAGTTGTATGGGAATGCATAGTTGTCTATGCAGATAGTCACCACTGACACTACTTTAAAATGGATGCTCAGGTTGCACCGTGTCTGATGGATGTGTGAATAGACAGCTGTTTGCTAATCTTTCATCTAATTCCACTGCCACTGAGTTCCAAAAGAAAAACAATTAATACTGCTTCAAGTGAAAATCAAGTCATTTTTATTCATATAGTCCAAAATTACAAATTTCCCTCTGATGACTTTATTTGCCATTATGCACAGTGTGCACAGCAGGCTACACAGCAGCTTTAGTATTCTGCCCACAGCCATACAGTATAAAGCAGCCAGCTCTCCTATGCGGGAGTACTGTAGTAAATGTCCAAATTTGCTGTGTTTCAATTCATTTGTGGTAATTTGATAAAACACAAAGTTTAGTCAGGAACAGTATACACACCATGTGAGCATAATAACAAGTGAAATACTGAAGCTAATGAATCAGATTAGACAACATGGGGCCTCAGGATTATGTAAAAATGCAGGAGTCACCTTAAGGCTCTTATACAGTGCTTTAGTCGTGCATAATTACCAAACACATTTTAATTTTTGAATGAATAAAAACTATAATTGACACTTGATTGCCTTCAGGGACCCTAGGAGTCTGGGACCATAATATATAGATATTCTGTTTATATCCATCAGGCGGTAGACACAGTGGTTATATGGATATCAGATAGACACCTCATCGAGCTATTAAGGGCTCTGACTACAATTTATCAATCTATGCAGATAGATCTTCTCTTTAATTCTGGGACATCAGGAAACACACATTTGTGTTTATGTGTCACTTTCGTTGTGAATCATAGGAGAGCTGATCGTTTGAATTCATAACTGCTGTTGAGTACTTCTTGTAAATTTGAATCTGTTGCACCTGAACCTACTATTCACTGCCTTATAATTAAATACTGCAGATTAGGAGTTTCTGTCACATCTCCAACAGCAGTCTAGCACAGTTTTAGCACTGTTTGTAATTTAGGTCCCGACATTTCTCATGTTGCGTTGCCAGATAATAGAAACAAATGGATATTATGCGCTCAGTTCATGTCCGTGATCATCACTATTTGGCCTGACAGCAGACATGAGAGAGAAGCCTGTCTCAGCAGATGTTGACCAGAGGTCCCACAGTAATTATGCTGGACATGATGGAAAGTCAGGTTCAAAATGCTTCGTACCACCTCTGCAGTCCTGCAGTAATAATAAGCGCTGCCAACTCCAGAGCAGTGAGAAAGATGACAAGATACAAAACTGAAATTAGCAGTTTGTGTTTTTAATATGCAAATGAAGCCCTTCGGGCATTTGAGATTAGAATACAACCACAAAACAACATCTTGTTTTGAAAATATAACGTTTATTGCATTCTAATATACATTGTAATTAATGTGTTTATCCCTTTAATGTTGCAGCTGGTAAATGTGGAGCAAATTTGAATGTATATATATATATATATATATATATATATATATATCTTTAGCTTTATATATATATATATATATTGCTTTACATACTGCTGGATAGTTTGTGAATTTTGCGCTGGGGACCAATAGAGCTTCATCATTTATTTATTATATGTTTTATAGTTCATCATTTGTCAATTAAATGCCGTGCTGTAAAAAGTAAAATATTTGCCTCTACAAAGTATAAAGTTGCAGGAAATAGAAATACTCAAGTACAGTAAAACTCCCTCGAATGTGTACTTAAGTACAGTACTTGAGTAAATGTACTTTTACTAGCTAGTTTAGCTAAATTTACATATCAGGAGGATGCCTTTAAAAACAGTCCTCTCTGTTGGCGGTGGCTGCTGTGCCGTTACCGCCACTTTATTTGATCCATCTGCAGGTACAGTGATCAAACTGGACTCACAACAAAATCTTGCATGCCATGCACAATCCTTCTCATGTATGTGTCACTTCAGCCTTAGCAAATAAAGTGCAGCACTGTAGCCTCCGAACATGACAAGAGTAACAATGCACGTTAAAGTTTTGCTACGAAAATAACAGCACATTTGCCAAGGATTCCCACTTCGGATTCACACGACTGACTTCAATGACCTGGTCGACACTAAAAGCGGTGATTTTGCAGGTAGGACTAATGTCACTTACATCATCGAGTTTTGCGCGTGTCACTCTGTTGCCAAATGTTATCTTTATTTTTCCACATCTTCATCTACTTCCACTAACCACAAAAAGGTAAATTGACATATTTAAGTCAAGCTAAGTTTTAATGCTGTACTCATGGCTAGAACTCCAGTGTCCAGGAGTAAGTGACCCATAAACCAGAATGAATGTAATTCTAATACCTCCTTCACAAAAGCCATTAGAATGGCACACTGTAGGAACAGTATAATCTGATAGAAGTCTACCCAATTCCAGCACACCTAATTCACTATTCTTGACACTATGTGCATCAATAATGGAATTTAACATTGACAAATCCCCTAATCATGGATGGTATGGCATACAGGGACACAATGTTATTACACTGCTGAGGGAAACTCTCAGTTACAGGGGGAAAGGCGCTGATATGAGGTGATTCCACAGGCTGGGGGGAAATATGTTTCTTCATGACACAGTGAGTAAATGTGTCTGCAGTGGCCTTCAGAAGCTGATAAATTACACTTGCGCAGCCCCCTGGTGTCATGCCGCTTCAGCTTTGCTTCTTTGTCAAGGAAAAAAAAAATAATCCTTTTTTCATCCTTTTTGTTTTCCTCTTCTGTTGTACGCATGTCTCTCTGGGTCTTGCTTTGCTGATAGTTCTGGCTGAGCATGCTGAGATATTCGGGGAGCCTCCGAATCAAAGGACTGGTGCTTAATTGAACAATTGTAGCACATCTGTTTCCCATCATGCATTGTTATCTTGTTATCTGGGGGGTTCATGAGAGGGATGGTGTACACCAAACCTGCCCTCACTAGCTTTTTAACTTACTTAAAGTGTGTGAGGCTGCATAATAATGTCTGTATATGGGGAAGAGGCCTAAAACCACACAAGATAATGCTATTAATTTCCATTAATATTCTGCATGCTGAGGCCCTGAATAACAACATATACAAGTGTATTAAAGCTTCAATGGTTTGATATAAACTAGAGGGTTGATGCTAATAGTGGAAGTGAAATTCTGCTAATAAAGGTCAACTGATAATATGCAGCTAACACAACTTGACGTGTACAGGCAGGTGTAAATTACTGTAGGTGCATGTACATGTTTAGACTTTCTGGTAATTACTTCCCATGTGCAGATGTGTATTGGCAGCTGAATTAATAGGCTGTGCAGTGAACTCAGTGTAAATGTGTGTGCTGTGAGTGAATCAACAGCTTCAGGTTCACTTCAATCTGTCATGCCTGAGTAGGTGACGAGTGTGTGGATATGGCTGCATGCAGGAGCGGGTGAGTTTGACTGTGTATCTTGTACTTCCTTTTTTAGCCCATGGATCTGTCTGACTATGTATCTGCATATGAAAACCTTTCAAATTGATTGCCATGCGAAAAACTTTTATTTAAATTTGCTGATTTTCATGCTTTAACTCAACGATTGCATGCTTTTTAAGGGCTTTGCAATGACATGTGCAGAGCTTGATGAAGCCATGTCAGTACACATTGGATAACCTGAACAATGCAGAGCTGTTCAGCCAAAAAAAAAATTGTTTTTTTATTTCTTAGTACCTTTAAACATAACTAAATAGGAAATGGTTGGAGAAGGTTTACCAAATAACAACTATATATTAACACAGTGTTTCTGAAATTGTGGTTTTAGTACCCTAGGGGTACATTTAAAAAAAACATTAATTTATCAAATATCAGTTATATATCATTCCTAAAACACTTATGCTATAATTAGTTCAATAAATGTAAGTTCGATAAATCACATTTTATATTTAATATTCTTATTTTCATCAAGGTGGTTTAGTAAATCACACACTGATAGTGCAGCGTTGTATTGTACTTCTTTATATAGGCCTTTTTTTTTGTGCTGGTCAGGGGGGCACTTGGGTTCAAAGGGTGTACATTGTTGAAATTCCTTTTTGAGAACCACTGTATTAACACACACATCATTTGCATTACTAACTGTGTTTTTGCATCTAACTCGATGCACATCTCAACAATAAAAGTCTCTTTGTGGTGTTGTTAGCGCATGACTCAAACACGCAACAGAGATACATTGTTATCACTCTTCAATAACTAATATTTCCTTCCTCAGATTGCCGTAAACGGAGCGCTACAGGTGATGCGCATAACGGAGCATGCATGCTTCGCATAATAGGATCTTTCAATGACCTCCAGGTTTTGCACAAAGCACCATTGTATGCATAGTGCTCGATACACAGCGAGTGGTGGATGGGGCAAATAGGTTCGTAGTACCTGCAGGCAAAACTGGATTTGACCGACTAAATGAAAGGCTGCCTGCCTTCACTTCAGGCTGGCAGAGCTGAGCGTTAAAGCAATTCCTGAGAGCTTCTCAAGGAGGAACATGCAAAAGCCTCGAGCAAATGGACATATAGAAGTCTTAGTAGGCATGGTTTCCTGTATTGTTCAGCTGAGATAGTGCTTCTTCGTTCAGGTCATATCATCTACTGATATCTGAAAGCCATAGAAGGATATACCAATTCCATTAAGAGTATGCTTCTTTGGAGTATTACATTGCATGTGTGTACTCAAATGAAAAACCTAGTTGACAGAACAATGTTAAACTTTTATTGCAAAATTAATTAAAATAGAATAGAAAGAAAATAGAATTTAATTCATCTCAAGTCAAGAAAAAAACATCATAGTCATGTTTGGGAACATTTCTTTCAACTCTAGTTCAAATAGTGAAGGATATTACAGCAATGTGCCAAGTGTTTTCTTAGACCTCTTACAAAAGTAAAGAAAAACTGCAAAATCATGCAAAGATAAATGAAACTTCCCCTGAGAAAATGGAGCTGTTGTCCCCTTGGAACTTGTTCCATTCTTTTCAGTCTCTGGCTTTGTATATTTTAGCCTTTTGTATTTTTCTCCTTGAAAAATCCAGTATGATTTTCTGTTTGCATAGCTATGAACATGTAACCTTAAGAGTCACTGCATGGATGAGAAAACATGGTATCCCTGAATACTAAATGGCCTAAGGCTAAGTACGTCTTCTTATTTTTATCAAATGTCTTGAACTTTGAGTTGATCCTCACAAGGATACTTGTTCACAGTGTTTGTCCTGACATGAACATTCTTGCATTGCAGATATGAGCCATTTGATATGTAAATAAAAATGCTAAAATGTTAACATTTTTGTGATTAAAGTCATACATATGCATTGTTATCGGCATTAAACTTTAATAAGACTAAATAATGAGTCGTATTAATGCACCAAAATGGTGTTTGTGCTGTAAATCATTATGCATTAGATAAAAGGATAAGAAGGGTTCACTTTGTGTGTCAATGAAAAATTATATTTATGAACACAGTGGGTAATCAATGTGATTAATCATTAGCTATAGTGGGAAATTGGACCTAACCATATTCAAACATGCGCAAAGGATTTGATTGAACAGACTAATTGTCTTTTAGAGGAATGAATTAAGTACACGTTCATTGGATCACACACACAACACAGGGGATTTGGTTTACTTCAGTAAGACGACAGTGGCTACGAGGCCTTGGAGAAAGATTCTCTTTGAAGCTGCGCTCTTGCAGAGGATGGGACTGAATCAATGCTGTTCAATTTGCTTTGAAGGGGAAATTGCTTCCTCTTCTCGCAGAGTCCATCACAGCTCAGTGGGACACAAAGACTTGTCCCTATTTACTCTGTTATGAAACCAAAAGCCGGAAATTTGCATTTTTTTTAAGCAAGTTTAACAATGTCTGATTACCTGCTTTTCTTTGTACATGCAGAGACTAATTGAAAAACATCCATGGAAACCCTTTCATCCAACTTAACACTGTGATTACTGCCGTTGGTCATACCCTCTGACCATGTCCAGGTTGTGTATTTCCTGCAAAGTATGTCCGAGTATACATTTTTTCAAGGTTGAATTTCCCTTCCCCTCAGTCTTGGAGCCTCTGTGACCCTTCCCTCCCTGTTTGGAAAGATGTTGTAATGAGGATGGGGCCTGATGGAGGCAGTTGTCCGCACCTTGA
This sequence comes from Bovichtus diacanthus, assembly GCA_943590825.1. Lineage (NCBI taxonomy): Eukaryota > Metazoa > Chordata > Actinopteri > Perciformes > Bovichtidae > Bovichtus > Bovichtus diacanthus. The sequence goes on along the minus strand of CALSBV010012214.1, from coordinate 6,478 downwards.
TTTCATGGGTCATTGTATCTGGGGTTTGCTCACCTTGAATGTGCGATGGACTCCAAATGAGATTTTAAGTCTTCTCATCCTTTCGACGCCAGGGTTGCCTGCATGAAATGCATGGCTGGGAACCTGGATTACCTGTCCAAATGTTCATGGCCAGCAGCAGTAGTGATGCCAGTCGTTATTTTTCAGGCGTGACAAAAAGAGCATTAGGTGCCGATACTGACACGTGCGCTTTACACTGGATTTATGATTATGATCCCTTTTCATACAGAAACAACAAGACCATGATGTTTGACTGTACTTTCATTTTTAGCATTTGCACAACGGGAATGAGTATAGATGGTGAGGAAGCTTCCAAGTTTTCTGCAATGCAACAGTAAGTAAAAGTGTTATTGGAAAAAAAAATACTGAAATAAAAACTAATATGAAAAATACAAATGACATAAAAAAATGTATTAAAAAATAACATGAAATTCTGTTATTATGAAAATTAATGATGAAATTACATTTAATCATAATGAGTTAAGTTGTTTTAATAATTTTGATTCATTATTTCACAAATTGTGGTTTCATTTATGTATATTTTACTCAATTTGTTCATGATTATTTTATATTGATTTTATTTTTAAAAGGATCTTAGATACTGGGATCAATACTCAGAACTTAAATATAGCAGTGACCAACTATTTTCTTTGTAAAGATATTTGGGGGGGTAGGAAGAGAATGAAGTCACTCACACTGCTCGGTTTACAAAGCCGGTTCGGGTGCAGGTGCATGTTAGTCCCTCTGTGTGTGGCGAGCAAATGTCCAGTGCTCTGCACTGCGCTCATACAACGGTTATTACTGATAACGGCGTCCCCATCTACGATCATGACGAATAAACTTAGCAGCCACCCTCTGCTTCCCCTTCAGGTTAAAACTGTTAGCTCATCACTGTTGCCGTTGTTGGCACCCTTAGCTGCTAGCTGCCTGTTCAGCCGTCTCCATGTTGAGAGCGCTGTGGAACAGTCCCATGCTCTGAATTTCGTGTTGACAACCTTTAATATTGAACATTTTGGGGTTCCATAAATTGTTGTTTCATTTATGTATATTTAACTCTATTTATATGATTATTTTATGTTTTTTGTATTTTTTAACAAAACACTTTGGGGTTCCATAAACTGAGGTCATGGTGTGTGCTTAGGTACCAGATTCCATCAGTTTGGCATTATGATTTAGTCACAGTGTCATGTGTGAGTTTTAATCACAGCAATGGCTTTCAAGTGACTCTCAGCCACACACGATTAATAGGGCTCCTGTAGTGAACTGAATTACTATTATCATGCTATATTACCATCATTCTTCAGACCTGATGGCTTTCATTGCTACAGGTGACGACTCATTCATTAAACTAATGACAGGTATGGCTTCACAAGCTTTATAGTAAACCTGGGTCTGTGTCTGCTAACACTTACAAGCCAACACACCCTATATCAAATGACTAATTCAGCAACCCTACAGCTCTGATGGATCATTTCATTAACATTTTACATTTCAGGCATTTAGCCTGAAAAGCCAATGTAACTTTCAAATAGAAAGTAAAAAGGACCTGAGGCACAGCACTGAGAAGTAGATGTGACTAATATTCACACATGATTGTTTTTATATTATATGGAACAGATTTTGGTCACTTAGGCTTGAAAGTTTATTCTGTACCTGGAAATAGCAGTTTCACAAAAAAACTAACAATTTGAGGTCCACATACTAGCTTCTTCATTCAACATTCAACAGCGTCACTTACTCTTCATCACAGGCTGCAGTTTTGATATGTTGTAACCAGGTGATACCTGATACACACGACCCAGAATAAACTGCAGCCACAGCCTGCTAAACCAAATCTAGAGATTTTATTCACAATACATGCAATAAAAGACTCAATTCAACTAGGTGGCAGAAAGGGAGTTTCAATAGGAGGCCTAAATGCAGGCCATACGAAAGGAGGGATAGAGTAGATTGTACAGTTAATACATAAATCAAATCAACAGCAAATGAACAGGCAAAGAAAATAATCAAGGTGGGGCTAGACTGCACTATCAACGGGGCTCCCGAGAGTAGAGTTGTGAATTGAAAGAGGAAATTGTAACAAAATATGTTGGCCAATTATTAATAAACCACCACTACACACAAACTAAATCAAAACGCTTAAATGTACCAAATTACAGCAAGCTAAGGTGAGTCAAACCACACAATAAAGCACACATTCAAGATGGCTACTCAGTCCCCACTTTAACACAGCAGAAAGACCCACAAGAAAAATAAAACAGAAAATGGCGGTATAAATGAATCGAACATATCTGTGGAAAAACAGTGGTTGGCTACTCTAGTAGTCTTTGTTTAAAAATAAAAATAAACAGAAGCACATTAATATATAACGGAAACTTAAGAAGAGACATTTTATAAACCATGCAGTATAAAAATATGCAGTGTAAAAGTCAATATACCGTATTAGACTGGAACACAATCCTCCCCCCTAGTTGGAGACATACTGATACTGTATTAAAGGGACTGAAAACCTATTTAAAAAAACATCTCTTTTCTGCTTGAGCTACCTCGTTTCTTGGCTGATGTGCATTAGCGATCAGTCCATGCTTTAGTCCATCACCAAACATAAACAATTTACAAATGAAATGTTTCTTTATTTGATACACCCCTTTTGTATAGACTCTGGCCCTTTCCTGGGTCCTACTGCTCGACCGCTGTAAATTTCCTTTCAAGTAGACCTTGAGTTTGGATTTTTCCGTCAAAACATTTTGTTAATAATCATATTGTGCAGTAGACCAAGTTTTAATAAAAAATATTTTGGGAATGGTCAATGCTCTGCTGGCAGGAAGTGCTGTGTCAAAATGTATTGGCAAAATACAATTTCAAACTCTTTATGCAGTTTACCTACATCGCTGTTTACAATTTTATTTCTCATACTCAAGGATTTTGGCAAACAAGCCTTCATTGTTTTCCCAAATGTGCCAATATAAGAAATACAATGTTGAACTGAAGCCATAGTATAGAAATTTTACGGACTAAACCCCTCCGCTGAACTGCGATTGTCCAATCATAACTTAGCAACTGCCAAGAGGCACAAACGGCCTGTCAAACTTTTTATTTCTCTGCAGTTTATTACAAGCCATCCTGTAAGAGATATTCAGAAACATAAGTTTGGAAAGTGGCATATTTTTTTACAAGTCATCTGTAAACTAGTGTTAATTTTGTCAGCTATTTGTTGATATTGTTTAGCCTTTTTTTTTTTTTTTTTATCAGATTCATCCTGTTTGCTTTTTTTTGTTAAGTTTTAGTTGACCATAAGTCTGGGCATTTTTGTTTTATCTATTGTCAAAGAAAACTTTAACTATTTTAGTCCATGAGTTTTAGTCAATGAAAACTGTTTTAGTCATCAGATTATCTTCAACCTTTATCTAGTCAAGCTAAAATATCACCTTGTTTCTTGTTGTCGTTGTTAACTTTAACCTAAGTAAGTAAGTAACTCCAAGTCCTACTGACTGTGCTCATTGTGAGCTGCCGCTGTAATCAAGATATGGGTTCACTAAAATAAAATAAAAACAGTCTATAATATTTTCTCTCCTATTTAGTCAATGAAAATAAAAAGCGATTCTCAAGTCTTTATTTTTCAAACTACATTTTAGTCTTGATTTTTTTCAAAAGTATTGCATGTTGATATTGTCACAGGGTTTACGATGTGGGTGCCATCTCATCTAAGTCATGGAAGAAAAGTACGTTGACGAACATACTTTGTCATGTTTTTGTTAACGATAATAACACTGCTGTAAACATTAGCCAAGACAGTTTATTCAACCAACTCGTTGCGCTACGTTCACTAAATTAACTTGCTACAGTTGGTTAAATCTGCCAGAATCAGTAAGAAAAATCAACTGTTACGGGCTAGGAATGAGAGGCTGCTTTTTTTTCACTTCTGTCTGAAATCAAAGACTCATTGTTTCAAAGGTTACGACAAAATTGCAAGTGGTAAATTTGCCACTGGAATCACTGAAAACTGTGTCCTGTAAGAATGAAAAGGTTGAAGGTGAAGCAAAAGTAACCAAGCAAACCGTCATTTCACTCAGACGGAGCGCATCTGTCAAGCATGTGATTGTCGTTTGTATTTTCGCACATCCATACAACCTTTTATATCGCCACACAACACTCCAAACTGTCTGGGGCCCTTGTAGCTCGCCTTGTAGCCATGCAAATAATTGTCAGTGGCCAATACAATGAGCCATGTTGGACGGACGAATTGCCCTTTCAGCTCATCCAGCAGGTCATCAACATTGTGACTCAAACAAGACACTAGAAGAGCATGTGTAGACTCTGTGGCTCTGTTCAGCCTTCCCAGATCCACTCTCCTAATTACAATAATACCCCACAGCACTGTCATTTCACGAAGCCATAATTTGCTGCAATGATCTGACAGTCCAGTGGCATCATACTTACTTTCTCTCAAAAATAAGATATTTGCACTCGATGATGAATCCATGTGGTGTGAGGCCTATGAGGGCGATATGAGAAATGAGCAATCAGGTTTGGCAATTAGACCAAGAGCCAACAGGACTCTCTTGATATTAACACAATCAGAATAACATCATTACACACATTAGTATGAGTGGATATGGAACGATGAAAAGCAGTGAAAGGATTTTGATTAAAGGCACAACTGCTGGAGGTCATGCAGACTATACAATGAAATAAAATGCACACAGACACATAAGTATACCAAACAATAAATGTTTGATAGGAAAATAAGAAACAGCTAAAACAATAAGATGACAGACAGATGGAAGCTTACCAATAAATGATTAACAGAAAATAACTTTCATTCATTATATCTCTATTTCCCTGTCAGCATATAAATTGGTGTAGAAATGTTTGGGAAGAGGCAGGATTAATTACTGGAGGATTCAAGACAGACATAAAGACAATCATGTAGCATGTACTCTCTCCAAGTATTAGAGACTAGAGAATAATATCCTTTAAAATATAGAGCAGAAGATGAAAGCATAATACCTAGAGAGAGAAAACCACATACCTGTGTTTATTGGAGGCTTGTGATTATTTTGTTTTTATTTGGCGCTAATCCTCTCAGCAGTCTCTCACTGTAGGTCTGCTCCATTAGTATTTGCAAAAACATAGCATGTCTTAAGTATAGGATCTGATCTTCAAATCCAGTAAATTCCGAAAAAATTAATCAACATCTTTGGCCCACACATACTAGTTATTAAAAAATAATGCTAATATAATCAGGCATATGTTAGGATTTCACACAATCAGTATAATGTGTGACTAGACAGATATACAGTATATACTGAATATACAGTATATGAAATCCGGCTCAAACTATTTGACACTTAATCAAACCACACCTACAGGATTCAGATACATGGACTTCCTAGACACTTCAACTGGCTGTGTCCTCTCACCCCTGCTCTTTATCCTTTACACTGATGACACTCAGCTGAACTGTCATCTGGTCGAGTACGCTGATGACACAGTTCTCCTAACTCTGCTCTCAGGCCTCTAACAGCACCACAGCTTGCTGCTTTATGAGTTTGTGGAGTGGTGTGACAGCTCCTGCCGGGATGCGAATAAGACCAAGGAGATGGTAATGACCTTAGACAAAAAGCAGAGGGAACTGGCTGATGCAGTCATCATCACTGTTGCAACTGATATCTGTCAGAAGGTAAGTCTACAAATGTATCATGGGTGGGCTCCAACTGCACAAAAGTGTCTTTTGTTGTTGGCAGGATTCGAACGTATTGGCAACTGAAGTTACTTGCCAGATGAAGTTGTGCAGCATTATAGCAAAATTGAGTCGTCTTAAATTTTTGTTTGGTAGAATACCCAATGTTTTGGAGCCAAAGCCCCCTGCACCAATGGACTGGAATCTTGTCCAACGGCAGTTCAATCGGAGATTTTAGTATGTCATGCTAGTTGTGGCTAATTTAGCCTCGCATAGATGAGGAGTGAGCAACTAAACTATGAAATTAGCCCTGAGATTTAAAAGATGCAAGGGGCTGCATTGTTGTGGTTGGGTCGCTTCAGGTAGCTGTGAGATGATACAATATTGTCCAGGAAGTCAAGTTTACAACTTTGGAAAGTAGTGACAACAACTTTATGTTCATTCACAGTTGGAGCACCCCATGGTCGATAGCATAAAAACGCTGCACCGACGGACTGCTCGTTCGACTAGTAGGTCGCCGAGTAGTTCGACTGCTAGTTTATGCTATTCTGACTTTATTTAAAATTCACTTTCAATATTTCGGTGTGATTGAAATCAGATTTCTTTTAAGACTTTTAGTTTCAGCTAAAGTAGCCTGTGCTCTAGCCTTGCATAGATGAGAAGTGAGCTAAAGAGATCTGGTAAGGTCACTTCTCTCTAAATTCACATGTAACAGGATAAACACATGGAACACTCTCATTGTATGAAGAGAACTGC
>CALSBV010012213.1:15225157-15241352 GCA_943590825.1 Bovichtus diacanthus | reverse complement strand
TATGTCATAAAAAAATCATAGTAAAGTACGTCATAAAAAAGTCATTGTATATGTCATAAAAGAATCATAGTATAATATGTCATGAAAAAAGTCTTATAATATGTCATAAAAAAATCATGGTAAAGTATGTCCAGTAGAAAAGCATTGCTGTGGACACTCAACTTTAGCTAGTTGAATCATGCAGCTGCAGTGATGTTGTTTATCACTAAAGACTTATTCTACGTTGTCAATCTTGTGGGCTCTTCACTTCATCTGGATGCATTTTGTTTTCTCAGCACTGGCAGATAATGACCTCTAGGGGTCTCTGTTTGCTTTCCTATAGCTTCCACCCACAGGTTTCAGTCAGCCCTGCCAGAGGAGGGGGTGCAATGATGGGGTCTGTACTGTACTGTAGATGGATGAGTCACCTTCTGAATGGGGTGGAACGAGGAGGATATCACTGTAAAGCCTCTTGAGATGGGAGGGAAGTTTCCCTCATTAAGGCCAGATTTCTATGTTTGGTCCTGGTCCTCTTGAGAGCTCTTTCTCTCTCCTTGTAAATAAAAAACAAAAAAAAACAAACACCAAATAGAATCATTTATTAATGGACTGCCTTTCATTTGATTGGCAGGTAGGGTTTTTAATTAAGTGGTATCATTGTGATGTTGAGAGGATTTAATCTGAATGATTTTTGCTGTACGCTTCATTCATTCATTATCATTGTCGATTAATCTGTCCATTCATTGTTAATCTATAAAATGTTTCCCAAAGCCCAATATGTCAGAGAATTTTTACTTTTCTATTTATTTAAAAATCACTCAAACTGATAAATCAATTATTAGAATAGTTGCCAATTAATTTAATAGTTAATAGTTACTAATCGATGCATGTTTGCAGCCCTTCCCTTTATAGTTAGCGGGATGTACATACATTCTTTTGTCATCCTTTAAAACAAACCCGTTACACTGCAACTCCATAGAAAGGATAGAAAACACTGCTGAACCTAAAATAATCATAGTGGTAGTAAAGTCTCACAACTTGAAACAATCACATAACCACTTATTTATTTTAAGAATCAGAATTCACCGTCATGTTAAAAGCTTGTAAAAATAAAATATTAACTATAAATATTTCTGATTTACTGTAGAGTAACCTGTGATTTATTGAAAAACAAAATGCACACAAATGTTCATCATTAGTCAGCTCGCCATCAATGACATTCAAACCTTCGATGTGTTTATTTAATTAAAACTCAAACTAATTAAACTCTTTACTATTTTTTAACAATGTTTTGTTTTTAATGATTAATCATCTAACAAGTATCTTCTTGATTATTGATTGTTTGATCTGTAAAATGTCAGCAAATGATATTTACCTGAGCCCATGTAGATATTTTTAAATATGTTGATTTGTCACAGAGTATAGAGTAGTAAGAAAACTAGAAAAATATTCACATTTGAAGCGCTGAAACAAGTGATTTTCTTTTGTTTAAAAGATTGATAAAATGATTAATCAAATATCAAAATGTTTTCCAATTAATTTTCTGTCGATCCATTCATTGATGCAAGTCGAATTCTAAAGTGTGATTTGGAAAATGTGGCACCCACAATATTAAATGTGAGGTATAATAAACAGCAGAATAGATGATAAACACACATCTCGTACAAATATACAAACACAGGCTCGATGTTCAGTCTAGAGTTCTCCTTAAAATAGGCAGCGATGATATGATGCTGACTCAAACTGACAAAAATACAGTGAGACCACTTTAATGTTTGTAAACAAATTTTTACTGATACAGTTAAGAATATTGATACAGCAATGTAAAGCTACCATAATGCACATACCTATGGACTTATGAATCATAATGGGCACTAGATGGATTATAATAAATAGTTGAACACAACATCTGTACACAGAAACATTGCCCCATAATCCATAGAAATGTACATATACCAGTACAACATTTATAATTCCATAAATTTACGAATGACAAATCCTCCAAAATAAAATTGATATCCTCCATTTTTATGCCTCTCTTTACTTCTATTTTTTGAAATAAACACAAGCAACTACTGAATTTATAAGGAATTATGTACAGGTTCCTAAACAAGAAACTCCATAAAGGCACAATTGTCTATACAACATGTACAAAAAAAGAAATTGTCTGGAGCTGACAAAAAAGGTAAAAATAAAATGATTGGTCATTATTATAATTATATGATTGCACATACAATATGAATGTCAGCATCTGTGCTTTGAAAGGTGATTTGCAACGAAACAAACCCCTGAAAAGTGTTTTCAGTCTTACAAAGTGACAAGAATTACAAAAAGAGAACAAGAAGAGCTTTCCGTGTTGGGTTTTCAGGTGGCAATGACCAGTCTGTCTTCATCATCACTGGATACCTCATTATAGTCATCAATTACCTTCGGCCAGCTGGTCACTGGCGGTGGTCGTGGAGGTGTAGGATCACTAGCTCCCTCAACTGGTGACTCCTTAGCACTGTCTCCTCGGCTTTCAGGAGCTGGTGATCGATAGTGCCGTGGGGATTTATCCCTTTCTTGCCTCTTGACAGTCTGTGTGAGCTCTGCTCTGCTGCCTGATGTCACTTCTGGACAGCTGCTGACCTTAGGAAGCGCGAGTTGTGAAGCAGGCATGCAGCTCCGTTCACTTTGAGAAGGCTGTGCTCCCGGAGCTTCAGGGCTACCCTGCCTCTCTGAGAACCCAGGGAGAGGACTAAGGGTGGAGAGAGGGCTGAGAGAAGGAATGATGGCAGGCAGGGCGATGTTAACGATCTGCAGACCTGGGACGTGTGTCTGGGGTCCGGTGCTGCTTTGGGAGGTGGGGTTGGTGGCTAAAACCTGTAGCCCGAGGGTGGCATTGAGGGTGAGCCCTTGCTGGGGCAGCAGCTGGGTGGATGACAGGCCTGTGTTGGTCAGCCCCATGAGGTTTAGAGTCTCCAGACCTAATGGCTGTATTGTTTGACCCTGCAGGCCAGTGACCTGCCTTAAGGGGAAGCAGGGCACAACACTACTGATTGGTTCCTGGACCACAAGTGGCTGGGTTTGCAAACCCTCTGGATGGGGTGGAGTGTTGGGAGCTGGTAACGGGCTTGTGTTTCTGTGAATGACGCTCACTGCTGGGATGGTGAGCTGGACGGGACCAGCCTGGATTGGTACAAATGTGGAGTAAGCTGCCAGGCCAGCGGGCACCAGCTGGATCCCCCCAATTGGGACCATGCTGTAAGAGGAGCGAGAGGGCTGCTGGGAGTGCAGGGGCAGGTGACTGAACAGGTGCGTCTGGGTCTCTGTTCCGTATGTTTGGGACAGACCCTGTGGGGGAAAGTGCATTAGACCTTGAGAGGCATAAGAGGAAGTCTGAGTGCCCCGGTCCACTGGTATGCCCGATTCACTGGTTGCCACAGCAGGAGGTGCAAAGGACGTGTCCTGTGAAAAGAAAGAAAAATGTATTATTCAGTCTTATTTCTTGAATGAATTGTGGCACAATCCTAGAAGATTTAAAAAGGTTAAAAGGGATAGTGGTAAGCCGTTATCAGCCGTTTGGTGGTTTAGCCTGCTGTTAACCGCTAGGCCGTAGCGAACTTAGCTGTGACGCTAATGTTAGCGCATAACGCTAGCCACAAGCGTGAGCAGAAATCTAAATTAGCCAATCACAAGCCGGATTTTCTAAATGTGTGTAAAAGTTTGTGTAAAGTTAGTAATTTTGATGCATTATGAATTTTTAATACAATTCTGTGTCTGTATTATGTATTTAATAGGCTTTTTTTTGTTGACAAATCCAGTATTTTCTTCTCCCTGACACTTAGCAATTGTTCTATTAGCTCTTATCCTTTAATCTTAAATCTTAAATAATAATCCAAACTTTAAAAATAACAATTTTATATAGTTTTCTTCACAGAAATGAATGAAATCCTGAGATAAAGGCCAACTGTATATAAACAAATTGTCTATCACCCAGGTAGGGAACAACTGTTTTGAAGGGTTTATTCGGATTCACCAAAGTCACACAATAACACAAACAAACTAACCGATCAAGCCACACACAAGTGTTTCGTGTGGTAAAATGATTGTTTTTGTCAATGGAGTCTGGTAAATGGACTGCTTTAATATAGCATTTTTCTAGTCTTTGACACAGCCGCCCTGGTGACCTTGTAAGAGAGCATATATACCTGCGTCGGAAAGGGCTTTCTCACGGCAATAAAACGGTAAACATATTCTAAATATAGCGCACACTTAAAATGTTATTGATTTTTTTTTTTTACTTGGGCCTTTCTTTTAAGTGGCCAAAATATGTTTTGCTGCTGCCCCGTCCACAACAGTACATCGCTTTGCTCTGTTTTATTCCAAACTGGGCGCGTGCTGATCGCCATATACTGTTGGTACTGACTATGGATAAGTACCTCATACAACCCCACTTCAAAAAATCCAAACTATCCCTTTAACGTGAAATGGTACTTAAAATCAATCCACCAAGCCTGATGAAATTCAATACAACTATTTACCTTTTTCCAAAAACATTCACAGGAGCTTTGTGGAAGAGCTTCGCATGCAGGATTTAAAGTAAGGTGTATGGGTAGGAAAGAAAGGAGGAGCGGTGGAGAGAGACACAATGAGAATGTACGGGTCTCACCTGGCCTAGCTTGGAGCCCTTGCTTGGCACTGGGGGACTAGGGGGCACATCAAAGTCAGGGTAGTCGATGGACATCTGCCTACATGGCGACACCGGGCTCATCATGTGCACTGACTCTGTGTCTGAGGTGTAGGAGTCTGATGTGGTGGCAACAGGCGGCGGAGAGTAAGGGAGTGGCATTGAGCTGCAGCAGGACCCGGAGATGGATATCTGCTTGCTCAGGGACACAGGGCTCATCATGGGGACAGATTCTGAGTCTGATGTGTGGGATTCAAGAGCTGGAGGCTGGGAGAGAGATAGGGAGATTGAGCTGATTGACATCTGCGCTAGGAGGTTGCTGGGAGGGACTTCAGCCTCTTTGGAAGGGATATGCTGAGGGCTGGCGGAGACAGAAGGGTTGGTAGACAGGCCAGACTCAGCCTGGCTGTCCTCCTCTTCCTCTTCGTTGTCATCATTCTCCTCATCATCAGGTCCATCGGAGTCGTCCCCATCTGAATCTTGACGGTCAGCACTGCTCACCTGACTCCGGTCTCCTGAAGATGAGAGAATATATAAGAAGGAAGTCTATTCTTGGTATTCTGCAGAACATATGAGTCATCAACAGAGTTGCTATGAAACTACTGTATATAAGCTCTTTGGTAGTATTGATTGAACCACTTTCATTCATTAAAAGGAATACTTCACCCCCTAAATGATCATTTGTATATCAATTCATCACCCCGTGTTACCTTGAATTTGTGAAGAAAAAGCTTTATATTGTTATGTAAACCCCCCCATTTACCTGCAATTTTGGATTCTTCGTTCACCGTGGAGGTATGTGAGAAAAACAAAGTTTTCTTCATGAATACAAGGTGACACGGGTGAGTAATTGATATAGAAATATTCATTTTGGGAGTGAAGTATTCTTTTAAAGATCTTTTTTTTTTTTCACACGGTGAGAAACTCCACCACTAAAAATACAATCCAGTGATGTTTTGTGCTGCTGCTGCAGTGTTTCACACCCTAGACCACCATACACCCCTGAGCTCCATCACAGGCAGAGGAGGAAAAACAAATATGCTCTTAAGAGACTAGGACCATAGAATGCTTTCAGGCAGCTTCTCTCTCTCTCTCTCTTTTTTTTATTTTCTAAAATTAGACGCAGCAATTTCCTCTTTCTAAACACTGTGCATGCCGCCCACTTGCGCTTTGAGTTAACAGAGGAAGAAGCTGCATTTAGAATTTCTAATTAGACCATGGCAAAGCTATTGATCGACATAGCAACAGAGCACAAGTGGAGACAACCTGTGTTTTATATCTCATGCAACGAAAAGAGGAACTATTTATAGAAGAGCAATCCTGTTGTTTGAAACCAAAGCAAATGGGGTAAACATGACTTATGCGTGTTAAATCACTTTATAACTATAAATAAACTCCTTAATTTACAGAGAATAGTTCATTTTGTTTGATAAGCTTTTGAGCATGAGCAATCCTTCTGCATTTCCCTCTAGGCTACGGCTGCGTAGTAGTGCTGTACCTGAGTCCTCTGCATCCTGATCCTCAATGAGACCCTCAGGAACCCCCATCTCCATGCATTTCTTACTGTGGGCCTTGGATTTCATGTGCTTGGTCAGATTTCCTGCAAGAGGAGAGGCAGTAAGGTCTTACGGGTGGGTAGAGCTCAAACAATATTGCAGAAGGAGTTTATGTAAGAGACTGCGGTCTTTGGGCAAGCTGTATGTAAAGGGTGAGTAACTGATAAAGACATTTTTAAATTAACGTGGGTTGCTCTGACACCGAGTACTGTTCTGCAGTGCGGCGTGGGTAGACAAGTTCGATAAAGAACGGTGAATCATACTGTCTTGGTTTAAAACAACATCTTTAATTCTTTAATTTTGATTCTATAAAAAAGGAAAAAGTTGAACTTGTAACAGTTCAAAGATATAAAAAATATTTTGTCTTAAATGTGAATTGTGGTGAAAACTAATTTTATGTTCAGATGTAAGATCGGTGTCACAAAATGTGTGTTACCATAATCATCATGGTGTGTATATGTATTCAGTATTTGTATGTATACAGTGCAGTATATTAAAAGACGACGCATTTCAATAAAAATAAAAAAAACATCCGATTTTGAGGAACCCATAGATGGTTAACATCTGGATCATTACATGTACTGTACTTTATTTATATGACTTTAGAATACATTCCAAATTATTATCTAGAATGTTTTTTATGTATTTATTTGATTTTCTAAAATTTGATTATTGTGAAATTCCTGAGAATATCATACCGCTTCACTCCATTTAAGGAAGAAAATTGATAAAGAAGTTCAAACTTCCTGGTTGGTAGAAAAATGGATGAAAACAACTCTGTCATATTATGTCATAAGTACAAATAAATAAGCAGTGGCTTCAGATTAGTAGCTTTGAAAACGTAAAACTACTGAGCTCCAACCTTTTGTCTTGAAGGAGAAGTTGCAGTGGACACAGTGGTATGGCCGGACATCAGAGTGGGTGCGGATGTGTTTGCGTAGCATACTTGGTTTCTTGCAGCGGATCCCACATTCCTCACAGATATATTTACCACGTCCACGCCCACGTACGTAAATATACTCTTCATTAGATTTGTATCTGTGGGGTTGCAATAGATTCATGAGGGGCACGCAAGATGGGAAAACTAACACATAAAACCAAGAAAATAAGATTTGTAATTGTAATATAATATATTATTTATGGTAATATAATATAAAACAAATTAATTGTTTTCAAATCATACCCGCCATCAAATATTTTGACCCTTCTTGGTTCCGATTTTGATACCACGTCCTTTTCTGACTCGTTGCTTGCCTGAGTTTCTGGTTGCACTTTATTTCTGGTTTCAACTGATAAAGACTTCTGGGTTATTGGCACCTGCGGAAAGAAGAAGTGAGTGGTGTATTTATTTATTTGATTTAAGGAACAAGCAGCAATATAAGAAAAAAACATTAGTTCTTACCCTGGGCATCACATCTTTCAGCTTGCCTGAGTAAGACAAGATGTCAGATTTCCCGCTAGTTTTTATGGCCGAGGTGTATTGTATTTTCTTGGATGTCTGCTTGGAGTCAAACAGAGACATGACCACCTTGGTGGGCAACCCAAGAGGGTTATGGTTGTTGGGGCTGACTGTCCACACAGCATAAGCTGAAGTCTTCAGGTCAGTCTGTGGAACATGAAGAGGTTTCCTCTTCATCAAGAAACACCATGTGAAAGTGGTGGCAGTCTTCAGGCTGGGAAAAGACAGGCGATGACTGTCTTTTGTGTTAACCACAGACACAGATGTGGTCAGTTTCACCTGACCACCGTGGAAACTAGAGGGCCTAATAAGGGATTTAGCAGGAGTCCATCTCTGTTCCTCAGCTTTCTCTTGGGGCTTCAGAGTGTTAGTAGCTGGCATGGAGGTGCACTGACTACCAGTCGAAGTATTCAGGGCAGGGCCAGCCTCCTCATGAATAACTGTGCTGGTGTCTTTATTCAGCCCAGCACTGTCAGGTGACATAGGCTTAACATCATCAGTAGCCTGTGAGTCCTTCTCCCCATCTATTTTAACCTGCGGCAGAGGTGGGGCCTCAGTTTCAATGGGACTATCGACCGGTTCAGTTGTGCAAACTTGCCTAACAAGTGTTAGCTTCCGCTGCCGGGTAACCTCTGACATCTTGGAATTAAGATAATTGACTGACCTGCCGTCAGTTAGACAGGCCACACCGTGCTCATCCTTAGCCCGTTTTTGGTGCTTTTCCATGTAGATGTCCAAGCTGTTGGCAGGTGACAGCATTCGTTTACTTGAGGCAGTGGGTTCCTGCTGAGGGCATAGAGTCACTGATGCAATTTTCTGTGTGCAATGTAAGGACCCAAGAGAAAGTGCTCGTTCTCCAGAATTTTTATGAGTGTTAACTGTTTGAGTTTGCGTGGCATCCTTCTTTGCAGTTGGCACAGCATAAGTATCACTCTCTACACTATGAGTGGATGAGAGGCAATTTTTACTGGACACAGAGGGAGCAGGGTGCATCTGCTCATGAGTTATGAGGATCTGTGGCAATGGTACAGCACCTGCTTGGGTCTGATGAAATGGGGCCCTTTGCTGTTCAACTGACAATATAACAGTCTGTGTCTTAATCTCAGCGGCCTGTTTATTGGGTTGACCAACGTATACATTTTGGAGTACATCTGACGATTTTGAAATGCTCAAAATTGGATTGGCAATAGGTATTGTTAAAACTGGCAAGGCTATCTGAGTTCCCTGTGTGCTGGAGAATGGAAACGTTTGGCTTGCTCTCAGAGCGGGACACTGCAATTGGTATTTGGGCACAAAACTTTTCTTTTCTTCAGAGTCGGCTGTTTTGTTTTGTACATTCTCGCGACAAACTAAGATCTGGGTCAACGGTTGTTGTATTTTTTGGCATATTTGAACCCTTGATGTTTGATGCCAAGGGTGTGGAAGGCCATGGACTTGAGGCTGCTGAGTTGGGCTACCCAAATGAATGCTTTGCACCATTTGTTCATGCTTTTGCAAGGGTGCTTCTCCAGTATGCAGGATAAAAGACTGAACCATGGTGCGCCTATTGGCAATGTGAATCTGCTGGGATCTATTTTGAGTTAAAGAGCTAACATTTGTAATGGGAGGTTTATCTAGAGGTATGACAGCTTTCCGAACAGGTTGCTGACTTTCGGGGCCTATCTTTAAAGACATTTGGCGAACTAATGGCCCCCGCCTTCTTTCAATAAGTGGCACCTGGGAAACTTGGGAGTTTGGTCCACTTTTTGGCTGGCCAGCAGGGGACAGAGATCTTCTGGGAGATACATTGCCACAGTCAAAGGACTTGCTACGGTAGTCACATGAAATCTCTACAGAAGGTTGAGTACAAGTGATCTGTTCAGAAGCGGCACGCCTCATCATTCCAGGCACACCGAGGGTGTTGAAGGCTGTTGGCAAACCTTGAGGTTCAGGAATTTTGCTGACACACTCCCCTCTAGACGGACTCTCTGACCTAGATGGCTCCTCTCTGTCAAAAGAGGCTGAGATGCTGGAACAACGAGAAAGACTACTGTCCCTGCTGAGGCTTCGCGAGAGGCTGGACTCAAAACTGGATTCACCTGAGGACTGGTCCATTTGAGCTAGACGAATTCTTTTCTTTTTTGGCGGAAGTTTCTCTGCTGGTACCTTAGACAAGCTCTCACTTCTCTGAGGCCAGCTGAACTGATCTGGAGGCTTATCTGCTGGCTCAGAAGTCTGCGTTTCATGATCTCTGTCGGGCTCTTCTGTGACCAGAATCTCAGGGACTTGGATGTTATTTTGACGAACCAGACGAGACTGATGGACAGGAGTAGAGTTTTCACCAACTGCTGCTACTGCACCATCAGTGCATTGTTCCTTCATTTGTTTATCATAGTCAGCACTCTTGGGTTTGGACATGTGTTCATGGTAGCTGTCAGCTGGGATATTTGCTATTGGATCTGTTTTGAGCTTGTTGAGGGGATCCTTCTCCAAAATATCAACAGGAGAGGCCCTGTCAATAGATTCTGTCTCAAATGAATTGGGTCTGCTGAGAGAGTTGGTGTGTCTAATGACTGAAGTACCACTTCCTTGCCTTTGCAAGTCTCCTTTAGTAGAGGTGATGATTTGGGTCTCTCGTATTGGGGACAATCTGGAATCTGAAGTGTTAATACCTCTTGCTACGAGCTGAATCTGAGGTAGCTTTGACTGGTTGTTTTTAGGCTGTATGTCTACTATTACAGCATGCTGAGAAAATGTCCGACTTGCCAGAGCTGTTGGTAGCTCAAAACTAACTGAACAAGGTGGAATGGTGTCAGTAGGAGATTGATCATCCTCATCTCCAACACTTTTCATTTTCCTTCTCTTCCTTATTGATGTCTGCTGATCGAGTATTCCTGTGCCACTAGTTGATCTGGGGACTATGGGCTGCATTATGTTACTGTGAAAAACATCTTGATCAGCTTCTTTAACTGTGATTGGCTTGTTTTTTGGACCATGAAGTTCAGAGCAATAGAATTTCTTGTGAGTTTCAAAATTCTCTAACTTTCTGTACCGATTACGACACGTTTCACACTCATACATTGTGCCTTTATTCTGCTGAGGCTTTCTGTTTCTGTCCTGACTGTGCTCAAAAGATCTGCTTCTTTGCATCAGCTCTGTGGAACTGCTTGGACCATGATAGCCCTCATCCATTGAGCGAACAGTAGGGAGTCCATGCCCCTCACTTGTAGAAAAGTCCTCCACTGCTGCTTGTCTGACTAAGGTACGAGAATGTATTGATGGATTTGGGGTTGATGGGGCTGATGAAAATACATCATCATTAAACAAACTAATTTTGTCATCAAATGACTGACAAATTCGCAGAGGGTGGGGGAGGGGGGCAACATTAAGGGGAAGAGCCGAATGTCCTGGTGTAGTAGGCATAGAGTTACTTCTTGTTATTGGCAAACAATCCATTGGCGGGTATTGAGAAGGTACAGAGAGAAGAAATACTGGCTTTGATTTTTCTGTGGGAGTGAATGGGGACTTGGGAATGTCTGAGCTGGAACTTGACCTTCTTCCCATTGGTTTGAGATCAAACTGAAAAGAGTCTTTAAATATGTATGATTTAGGAGAGTCAATGCTACCTCTCCTTGAGAGAGATGTCCTCCTTGGCTTTACACTGTCCAGCTGCTTGTTGTCAACTACTGCCTCATTATCAGATATTAATTTTGAGATTCGTTCTTCCAGAGACAGTGCTCTGGCTTCTAATGGTGGACGCATCTGTCCTTCTGTCGCTTGTGGCTTTTGCTCAGCTGCTACATGCATTACTGTGGCAACCACAGGAGGGACATTGGGAAGAGTATTCTTTGCAATTTCAATGTCGACTGGTGGAGTTATCTTGACAAACGGGCTGGGTGGACTCATTGCCTGGTCAGCACTTTCAGAACGTGAGAAGTAACCAGAATCTGTACTTCCCAAACTTCGAGGGCTTAGTAGACATTTAACCTGCTGCTGTTGAGAAAAGTCTGTTGCTTGTTGCCTCTGAAGCTGTGCATGTCCACCTAACAGAGGAGACTTGCACTGTTGGTCTTCATCTTCACTAACAGTATCCAGCGATAGATTTGTACCATCCACCTCTTTAAGAGATGACAGGACTGTGATGCTTGATCTCATGTTGGCGGTCTGGAACTCTCGTTGCCGTTGTGCAGCCGCTTGCTCAGGTGCAGCGCATGTAACTCTCGGGCTATCTGCCCTCAAAGGGGAGACATTAACTGGGTATACAACGACTTTTGGAAGTGAAGCCGTCACTTTCGGCTCATGCACCCTCTGACTGGGGGTTGGTTTCATTGACTCAAACACAGCTGATGAGTCCACTTCTCCGTGGCATGCTTGGGTTGTACCTGCACTCTGTAAACTATTTTCAGACAAAGCTGCCACACTGCTCTGTGATGAGTCAGGGTCCAAGTCTGCAGTGCTACCATCCTCGTCACTGTCCCCGCTCTCCTCCGCCTCTGAATGCGTCCCCAGGGCTTTGTCAGATTCTTGAGAGAGCGAGCCACCTCCAGATTCAGAGCGTGCAATGAGACCCAGTTTTATAGCATGAGCGTGGGATTTCTTGTGCTTGTACAGGTTGCTCTTGGTTTTAAAAGAAAAGCCACAAGTAACACAGGGGTATGGTCTTTCTCCTGTGTGAGACCTGATGTGTTTGAGCAGCACGCTGGGTTTTGCACATGCCCGACTGCAGTATTCACAAACATACTTTCCGGGCTTCTTAGGCTTTTGGTCCTTGGAAACCTGCTCAGCACCAAAGTTCATTACAGTGGTCATCTGAACTTGGTTGCTGCCAGGTGTAACTGGGACCTGAATGGTGCTGGGAACAGTTGCTGAGAGGGACTGGCATGTGTGCACAACTGGTGGTTGGCTTTGTGGCAACGCATTAGAGCCTGAGGGAATAGGTGCATGGGTTATAGTGGATGGTCCAGTATTAAAGCTCATGTGCAAGCTGGGCTTTTCTGGATTTGAAGCAACAGGCATAAAATGCGGTGTAGCGAGCGGAGAGGACTGCATGGGAGTACCCTGTGTAGATGTCTGCACATTTCCCTGTATTGGTGCTGCAATGCCAATAAAGTTGCCTTGTTTGTCAATATAATAAGTCTGCAAACGGGAAGGTTGGTTCTGGACACCAACATTAACAGCAGGTATTGTTGTTAAATCCCCACTATATTGAGCATTAAGGGTGGAAGCTGGTTTTCCAATGGCTGTGACGTGCAAGGAGTTTTTCCTCTCAGCCAGTGTACTAAAGTCAGGCTCCATGGCCTTAAGTAGAACATCAAGTGGAGCACTGTTGTGGTAAGGATCGCTCTCAAAGTTGTGCTCTCGGCTCTTGCTGTCTTTGGGTTGAGAGACTTTAATCAACGAGCCCTCCTCACCATTCGTGGGCTCAAGGGATGGTGGCCTAGAGGATGTTTCTTCCTGCTTCAGCCTTTCAGTGTTGGTGGAAGGTGACCCCTTGTGAGGGGATGCTGCAACTGGTTGGGCATATTGTGGGTCTCTGTTCCCACTGGGTGTTGTCGAAGGATTGTGGGAAGGAATGTTGGAGGAGGAGCAGCAAGAAGAAGGTGTAGTTTCCTTGGACAATGCTCCGTGGAGCACAGTTTCAGATGTTTTCAACTGCAGTGGCTTCTTCACCGGAGATTTCAGAATTTTCTCTAGTCGATTCTCTGCAACAACCTTTTTCCTCTTCAGGCCTTTTATGTTATCTGCATTTCTCCGACTGCTTTCAGATATTCCTGTGGGAGAAAGAGACAGAAAAGCACAGTTGGTACAACACCATCTTTCTCCAAACCGTTCCCAACACTGAACCATATGGACCAACTGAGCTCTGAGAAAATAAATGATATTCCCTGTGCTGAATTGTTAAAATAGTCTTTATTAGCTTATGAAACTAATACCACTTAATTAAAAACTAAAGAGAGCAAATAATTCTAACATATTGTAATATAATTTAGGGATCAGAATTTTTTGTTAAAAATAGTGCCTATTTCCAAATGAGTAAAGTAGTTGAGAAGACATACAGCAGTAATATTTAATTACATTTTCTTTCCATTTGCTTCAACAGTTTAGCACGTAGAAGAAAACAATGGGTATAGTTTATCTCCCCAATAATGAATAAACAACATGTGATATTATCGCAGACATTGATCAACTGTTCGATTATCAAGTCTAATACTAATTACCATACCGTAAAACGTTTACCGCTCGTTATCAGTCACAGTTGCTTTAATATAAAAGTAAAATTTCAATTACTACAGTATTGTAATAATATAATAATAATTTTACATGTACTCTTCTCTATTGTGAAACTTGACTATGTTTAATATTAATTATACTTCATATAAACTGTGAACATACAGAATAATTATATTGCAATACAATTACATAATTGATGCTACGCATTTATAGCTGTTATACAAGACAAACTTAAAGATAAAGAGCATGTCCTCCCAATAGTTCTGAAAATCTTTCACTAATGCTTTTATCAATAAGTTATTTTGTTGAAATTGGATTGAGATATATTTGACCATTTAAACACATCCCCCTTACTTTCATTTATTTGCTGTGTGACTAATACAACAGAGGATCGTGCTTTATTACATAAGATTGTTGACGTACAGAGGCTCGGCCGATCAAAAAAATGCAAGTGCTTTCAAAACTCCATTTCAAAAATAAAGCAGCGATGTTTTTAAAAAGGGCGCACCCATACCATGTTGTCCCATAACGTGTCAAGGTGGCCGTGCAATAGTGATTCAGGCATGTGGTTTTAAGGACAGTTTCCTGGCTTGTGTAGGTATTTCCCAAGATGAGGTCAGGGTTCCTTCAAGGTCTCGAGTATAATTAGATTGAGGAAGGCCTTGTCTTTACATAAGTTAATCCATTCTCCACACAAACATGCAACCATTTTAAAGCGGCACACAACCAATGCTGCATGCACTCACAGCAAACCCTGGGATCTTTAATAACTTGCCTTACAAAGAAAGACATTTCAAACACACAATTGCTGCTAAAGAGACACGGGAGGAGGATTAGTTCTTCCTACCAACGTCTTTCTTTTAGTCTTCAAAAGAGATTCGCCACAACTCTTCCATCAGAAACAAGTCATTCATAAACAAACAACATTTGTCACTGTCAGTCTTCAGCTGTCGTCGGATAAGAATAAAATTCATCCGATCAGCAAATT
Source organism: Bovichtus diacanthus (assembly GCA_943590825.1). Taxonomy (NCBI): domain Eukaryota; kingdom Metazoa; phylum Chordata; class Actinopteri; order Perciformes; family Bovichtidae; genus Bovichtus; species Bovichtus diacanthus. The sequence continues at coordinate 15,226,491 of CALSBV010012213.1, read as the reverse complement.
CTCACCGTTCCGATAACATTTTCCTCCCCACTCTAATTATTCAATAATCAAATGAAGCTTGTGATTTTTAATGTAAAATAAAAAGAGTGCCTGAATGATTAAGTGTGAAAGAGATACTGAAGAATTAACCTCTTTTTAAAAGCGGTTTTCAAAGGGATTAACCTTTGACTGGCAGGCACGAAATCAGTACCTGCTGTACCTTGAGAGGGCGACTGAGATATTCCTATTTGACTCCTTTCTATTTAGTGTCTCCACCCAATCTCAATTACAGTGAATGATTCAATTAAAGCTTGCACATGTCCTGCAAATAAGATGGTGTTTTTTTCGCATCGCTATTACTGCAATACAGTGTTCTCTATGCATAGATCACTGTGTATATATATCAAACTTATATAATAAAAAGTGATTGCTCAAAGTTAAATATTTAACTCCAGTGTAATCATTTCATTTTCTGCAGAGTGTGAAATTTGTATTTAAAATTATAATTATGACAGGTCACTGCTAAAAGACAAGAGCACATGCAGGCCAAAGATATTAAAATCACAGTTTGTGCCTCCACAAGCCTAAAACCCTGCTATTGTAAAATATTCACAGGAATGTAGAAGCCAAATGCAACTTTTGTAAAGCAAATAGTTTTACTGAAGCAGAAAAAAACAAGTTTGATGGCAACTAGTTACAGAATATAAGTATTAACTGCACTTATGTGATCTTTAAAGGACAAAATAAAGAAAGAAATAATGTAGTTTAGATAAATTACAACTAAATAAAGGAAAATGTTGATATACCAGTACTACAGTATAATACATATTTGCTGCACGACTAAAGAAAAAACACTTCATGACCAGTGAATTACATTTATTTTGTGCTTTTAGAGAAAAACCTACCAGGTGGTGAACAAAAAAACTTCCATTCAAATGGAAGAAAAAAAACATTTCAGCCATTTTTTCTTCTTCTGTCTTGATAAAAACACATCTTACCTTTCTGCGAGCCTTTGGGGTCTTTAAGCTCTTTTTGTGCCTCTTCAATTTTATCTGGAAGACAAGAACAGAAACCATTTTAAGCACAGATGCACACAGACTCTCGCTCCACAGCAAAAGCAGGGCAGAATGTAACTAATGACACTGGGGATGCTTTCCACACGGCCGTAGCAGGATGAAGGTCTCTCAAATGAAAAACAGATCTTCTTCCATTGCTGAGCGAGAGTGCGCTATTCCATTATGGAAACTACAGTAATTATGAAGGGGGGCAAGCCCTGCGTGCAAGCACACACACTTAAAGAAGGAACAGCGTGAGTGTGTATGATATACAGCGTGAGTGTGTATGATATACAGCGT
>CALSBV010012213.1:15118303-15178383 GCA_943590825.1 Bovichtus diacanthus | reverse complement strand
TATATATATATATATATATATATATATATATGTGTATATGTATATATATATATTTATGTGTGTATATATATGTGTGTATATATGTATATATATGTATATACTACTCAACTGTAGTACTCAACTACTACTCAACTGTCATATTAAAAAGGAGACTTAAAGAGCTAGCCTACATATCTCTAAGTAAAGAAATGTTTTCTTCCTTCTATAAGTAACGTAACATTTCCCAGCTATGCTCGGGCTCACATGAGTTTAGTATTTTTGATCAGTTGAGAACTAGGCTACACAAGGTTCACAAATCGACAGGTCTAACTGTGTGTGAGCGAGTGAGTTAAATGACCTTTGTGAATTCACACCCTCTTTGACACTTGTGTTTCCCCTGCCTTAACTAATATTTTCCACAGTAGCTTATTTTCGCGAGTTGTTTAGACCATCAAATTAAAGCTCGTGAAGAGAAACATACCAGCATGGAGGGAAATTTTCCAATAATGCAGCATATTCTCACAGCCCACTCAAAGAAAAGTCTGTAAAAAAGAGGATTTGCTTTGAAACTGCATGCTGAAATCAATTGATTATTAATAATGTTTGATGTTTGTTTCTGTAATTTATTGATACTGTCATGTAATTGGCAGCAGGAGGAACTGGTTGCCTGGGTGAAGGGGTTTTACAATGTTACAATGTTATTTTTATCCTGTGGCCGTCGTCCTGTAACTGTGGCCTCCGTGCGTGTGAGCTGGTCCAGCTTTGACACGACAGCGAGACGAAAAAAAGTCACGCTATTTTTTGCCACGTGCTCACAAATAGCTTTTTAAAGAAATGCGTGAATAAATCTAAAGTTTGAACCAAGCAACCACGTTCCTTGTAAAGTGAGAAAGCGGTTTGATAGCAATTGACTCGCTATTTCATTAATTTTTTTTAAAAATAGGCTCAGGTGTATTGAACTTAATGTGTCCACGATGACTGAACTAGGACATGGCTAAATCCAAGTTTTAAACAGTTTCACAATTTTCATATCAGGCTGCAGTTGCTGCAAAAACTGTCTCTGAGAAACACACTGTCACCCAAAGAAAGTTTGCTGCAGAGAGGCGAATCTACCCATTAATAAGTGATTGTGTGACAGCCGCCCACCTTCGTATCACAGGCTTCCTGCAGACTGCAGAGTGGGACTCCTGGCTCAGTCGAGCTTTATGACTCACCTGTTTCGACTGCTTTACTTAAAATGGCACATTTGAATAGTGGAACTTTCTTTTCCCTTGTTTTTCTCTCACATCCAGCGATCTGAACATTAATGCATCGTTTTTGTCCCTTTGCTGATTTTGTATGAATGAATGAGGGGTGTTTAGGACTTCATGCATTTAGCATTTTTTAAGTTTTCTCTCAAATATAACGAAGCTATATGACAATAACAAATTATCTAAAATGGCAACAGAGGCTTTTTCATTTTTTCTGAGAATGAGACATTGCTCTTTTTTTTTTTTTTTTTTTTTTGTATTCACTACTGTCTGTACACCCACATAAAAATTGAGATGTTTTTGTTTTTTCAGGGCGGGAGGCAAGGAGGGGGAGCGTGTGTGTGTGTGTGTGTGTGTGTGTGTGTGTGTGTGTGCGTGTGAAAACCGTTTTAAATAACCACATTTTTCCTGGGAAGACAGCTTGTTTGGTTTGAGCCAATGCAATGCCAAGAGTAGAAAAAAATGTTTATTAATTGAGCCCTCAGCTGCCACTCTGTTCGCCAAAGTCAATGCGAGCAACGATCAAAACAGAGTTTTTCGTGGTTGTCGCTGGACAAGATCCATTTGTCTTTAAGGTTCAGCAGAAATGCGGTTTTTCTCTGGAAGTGTGTGTAGATGTGGAGTAATGAAGTCTGTAAGGTGTAAACAGAAGCAGGCTTTGTCACTGCTAGTTGACCATCATCGCTTTCGTCAGGTGAAAAGACGATTATCGCTTTAGCTGATTTTATTAGTCGCAGCTATCTAGCATCGGGCTCCACCTCATGATCCCCTTTTTAACTATTATTGTTATGCTGTTCCTCCAACGTTTACTGGTATTGTTTTCAGCTCGTGAGTGTGTGTGTGTGTGTGTGTGTCATGGCAAACTGTCCTCCTGGACACACCTACTGTAGCAGGAACTGCCACAGAGGAATCTGTGGACATATTTTGTCACCGCGACAGGAGCGCAGCGTGCACGATGCAGTCACGAAACTTAACAGATGTGTAGTTCAGATCAAAACGAAGGCCGAGTTTGAAAATGGGCGCGGTCCGAGCAAGGGCGCCGGAAGTAGATAGTGCTTTTTCTGTGCGCTCTGTATGGCATCTGTTGCTCTTTCTGAGGTTTCCTCCTTTATGTTTTCGCCTGTTACAGGATATTTTGGGAGCTTTTCCTCTTTCGAATCGAATGTCTCAGGAAAGAGTGTCTCGTATTAAATCAAATCAAATTTAGTTTTATAGCCCGATATCACATTTACAGATTTGCCTCAGGGGGCTTTACAATCTGTCCTTAGACCCTTGCAGCGGACATGGAAAATCAATCCATATGACAGAAATGATAATGTGAACATATATGAAAAAGATGGATCCAGGAGGATGTCAAGTAGCTTCTAGGTGTCACTCACAAATAAAGCAATAATAACAAGAAGAACAATAACAAAAAGAGAACATCCATAAGTATATGACTAATAATAATAATAGTAGAAGCAGTGGGCATTAAGCAGGAACAACGGCACAAAAACTCCAGGTATGGCGAGTAAGTAACATGCATTGTATGATACTTAGTATGATTGTAAAACTTAATTGGTGATTGACTTGACCTCTCAAACCTTTACAGATAATATAAGATGAGAACCTACACACTCAACAGAAGGTCTGAAGCCGCTCCGTTTGGATCCCCGATCTCCGCCATGTCAGTTAGTTTTGTCAGTGCAACAATATAACCACAGTCATATTAGAGAAGGGGACTTCCTCAGCTGCCCCCACTGCAGTGTTAGTAAATGGCAGCGAGGGCTATTAATATCCTGGAGTGGTTACAGAAAAAAAAAAAAAAAAAAAGCACAGCTGCCCAGAACTGACCTCCTGAACAATAGCCTCTTATGTGAAGGGACGACGCTACTGTTTGTGTCCTTCTTTAACTGATGTTCATGGGGGTTCTGGTGCTGTTTGTCTATCTTTCTTTCCCTTTGTATCAAAAATAGATACTTATTGAACGCGACCTTGCAAAGAAAGACAGTATTCATGAGGGAATGCCTGAGTGTCCTATTTGTCTTGGCACACAGTGAGGCGTTTTGGATAAAGATTGATGTTTCTGAAGTATTTATAGGGTGGCGTCCTTTCATCCCTTTATTTTTTCCCCCTCCGTACACTTCCTATTGCCGCAGATTTGCAAGGAACTGGCCATAAACACCCCACATAAATACGGTACAATGGTTTTGACACCCAAGCTGTCCTGCGGAGATAAGCTCTACCTTATACACATATCACACGGCTTTCCCTTTAAACGGCGTGACAGAATCCAGAAGCAGAGCACAAACAGCCACAAACTATATATTTCACGATTTTCAATTAGAAGTACCATGCATGGTTGTAAAATGTAAACGATGAGGCTATAATGTCCACTGCTGTCAGTGTCATTTGTATCCATAAAGGGTGTTTTTTTTAATAATTTTTTTTTTTTTTTTAAATCAATGCAACAAAAGGGGTTTCCAGAGATAGACTTTAAAACGTAACAAAGTTTGAGCGAAAGGTCTGTTTCTCTATATTCTCCACAGCGCTGATAAAAGAAACTGCTGGGTGCTTTGTTTACCCCGCACCATATGATGTTACATAACTGAGGCTGTTGCCGTGGCAACGCCAAGACTCCACCCCTCGCCCAACCACCCTTAGACGCTCACACACACACACACACACACATGCCCTGCTCAGGCAATAGGACTTCCTGCGGCCACATGTCTTGACTGGTTGATTAAACGCTCGCTGATCCTCTCTATTAAGGAGGTAGCCTCTCTCTGCTGTCCTGGAAATGTTGTTCCTGAGAGATATTTCACAGTCGCCATGAGGGGAAAGATCGCCGCTATGATGATCCGCCCCGGTGTTGTTGGATAAACAGATGAAACATTCACCGCATTTTATTACCTGCACTCAAACAATCGTCTTATTTATGGCTGTGCATCAAAGAACAGCAAAAAGAATGTGATGCAAGTTCTCACCCAGGTAACACAGTACAATGTACATGTTGTCAGAGGCTGAATGGCAACAGTGTGAGTCAGTTTTCATTACTTTGAGTGAGTAATCAGCGCCACTAGTTGAATTCAAGGTCAGGGAGGCACTCCTGCCTTCCTGAGCCGCACAATAACAACCCCAGGCATCCCCGCACAAGAGCTGTCTCTTTGTGTTGAAGGGTACAGCGCTGAGTACTCTCTCAGCTCTCGACACCGTCTCCATTCACACGCCATCTGACAGTCCATCGAACCAGCTTCTGGTCCTGGAGGCAGGAGTAGAAGCTCTGGGCCTTCCACCGCAGCTGTATCCGTCAGCAAACTGATCAATTAAAAGCCTCTTTTTTTTTTTTTGGTCCCCCCTGGACAGTTATTTCACCAATCTCCAGTCCAAAAGTGTTAAGTTCTAAATAGTTCTGCAATGCTATTTATTATATTTGCAGGCCACACAATGTGACTTATTGAAAGAGCACTCTTAGAGAGAAATCCAAATCTGTGACTTGCCTTGTCACTTTTGTCCAAACGGAAAACATCTACAAAACGGATTGGCTTGATATTTTGTACAGACATTCATGATCCCCAGAGGATGAATCCTACTCACTTTAGTGATCCTCTGACCTTTCACCCAGTGCCACCAGCAGGTCAATCTTTTTACATATTCTACTCAATCAATTGCCATGAAATGTTTTATAGGAAGTCGTGGTTTCAAGAGGATGAACCCTAATGACTTTAATGATCCCGGGAAGTTTCGTCTAACGGCACCATAACCTTGACATTTCAGGTTTTCAATGTCTCGACAACTATGGATGGATTGCACAACATTTGGACATTCATGTCCCCCTCGCGCTGAATTGTAATCGCTATGGTGATTCCTTAACCTTGTATCTAATACCATCACCATCAACAAGTACCTGCAAAGCTAATGACATTCCCATCAGCCTTAGTGTGAATCATCAAATGTCAGCATGCTAACACGCCAAACTAAGATGGTATTACACGGTAAACGTGATACCCGCTAAATTAGCATGGTGTTGGCATTTGTCTCAAAGCCCCGCTGTGCCTTGGTGCAGCCGATGCAGATGATAATGGATTCCAGTAGTGTTTCCAATCAGCAAGGTTGAACCGATTTGTTTCTCAGAAAAAGAAATCAGGTGTGGAAAGGGTATGTGTGTAGGGAGCATTTTCACATACATATAAAGAAATCAAACCATGAACTCTCAAGAGTCTCTCAAGGCCCCAAAGCATGAGAGATGATTATCAATTAAGAAAAAAGCAGTGTGTATTATGTGTTGGTGTGTGTGTGTGTGTGCAGCCGGGATTGTTGGACCCTAGGGGGAGAACATTTGATGGTATTCCCACGTCTTCCATCATGGCTGTGCAGTGAATACATGATCAGCAAGTCAGCTGCTTTTGTTTTACCTCGAGACATTTGCAGCACTGTAAGAAAAACTGTGTATCATTCTGTGTATTTGTGGGGGGGGGGGGGGGGGGGGGGGGATGTAGATTTTGTGTGTGTAAATCTTCTTGGTTAAAGCTGGAATCCACTCAAGCTTAAGCCACGTTTAAGGCCCGACCCTAAGCATCGTACAGTATGTGGATTTGATGTTTAATCAGTGGAGCAGAAGTGGAAAGATTTTATGCCGATACTAATCCCTGGTGAGGAAATCACTTTGCCCAGTGCCAGCTTTGAACGCAACACTTCTTCTCGGAAAAGTATAGCTGAGGTAAACACTGTTTCGGTCAACCCCAGTGGCTCCATCCAGCTCTCAATGCCCTGCAAAATGAGCCCTTAGGAAAAATAAAATCTCCCTGTTTTCACTGTTCCAATGTGACCCACATATTGTACAGAGGGGGAAAGAAATCTAATAATATTTGAGCCACTCTTTAAAGCATGGCCAACATCCTTGCCCTGCGTTGGGTCACTGCCACAGACTTGGTGCCAGTGACTTTTACTACAATCCAGCTGAGTTCTCATTCAGCTGCAGACACAAACCTTTAGACCAGGCTACGACCCCAAGCCGGAGCTGTGACGACACCTCCATGGCATGGGTGGAGGGAGGCCAGTCCTGGATCCTGAAGTATAGGAGTGTTTTCAGGGAGAAGCCTGGTGTTGTGTCAACATTTCCAGTGACGTTACCACAGAGGGAAAAAATCCTGCTGTTGGGAAGGCCAGGCTGTGCTAATAAGGGAACATGAGTGTATATAAGTGTCTGCTTATATGACAGTAAATAATTCCATCCCAGGGTGGTGTATAAAAGCAATAATGCAGAGACTAGCTGTATTATGTATTACTATTGCTAAAGAAATGTATAGCAGTATTCAAAAAACCATGCCATAGTTAACATATTGGGGATTTAGAAGGTTTTAACTTCCAAGACAAAGGATTCATTTGTATGTAAAGTCCTTACTAAGTTAACTACTAGCTAGTTTCAAACTAGTGTAATCGCCCCCTGCTGGCTATTAGAAGTAATGCAAATTTAAGGCGCTTACGCATTGGCTTCACTTTCAGACCCAGGGGTTTCCACTTCGTTGCACTATTCAAGCTTGAAACATTGCGCAGAAACTCCAAGAATCTAGAGATATTATTGCCCGAATATTTCAAGATATGATCCAAAATATTGTGACACACATAGTGGAAACTCTCCGTTCACGAGAGTTGTTGGGAGCATATCTAACTACTGAATGGGACCACTTCATACTGCCAGAACCTGGAGATACTGGAGAGATATGTAATACCATTTCATATTTTCGCTTCACCGACGCGAATGTTAGCTTTGTCAGTTGGTTCAGTTAACTACGCTAATGTGACAACTGGCAATTAATGAGTGTGAATATTTACATTTTTAATGAAATGAAATGAATTTAACTGACAATCATTTCATGGATAAATATAAGTTTCATAATTAGTATATTTATACAGGCGAAATATCTGAGTATGCTAACCTAACTGATGCTACACAGTCTGACGTTAGCATAATGTTTTGTAATTTGAGGTATATCGTTTTATATACTGTGAAATTATTAAAAATCTTTGTTAATCAGCATAATCAAATGTCAGGTTGGCTGTGTAAACTTCACACCTTTTATTCTTCCTAAACAGGTCATGTTAGCAGGCTGACGCTGCGGCTGCGTCCGTTAGCTACAGAACAGTTACGCCCGGCAGTTTGTAAGATTAAATATTTACTGACAATAAACCTTCATGTAAGAACTAGTTTATGTGGTTTATGTCCAAAACTCCACTTAGTAAACAAGACTTCTTTTTGTCAACATCACACATAATGACATCATTAGACCCAGGGTCCTCAGTTTAGATTGAAAAAAAAATGTGCAGATTCTTCTGGGAATACTGAAGTGAAAGTGAAAAAGGCTATTAAAAAAACTGACGTGTGTCCTACTTCTTTTTTTTAAATTTATTTTTTTTTTATAAACAGCCCGAGAAAATATACTAATTCATCTCCGACTTTATATCTGGAGTATGTCACACAGCACCTAAACGTTGTCAAAACAATGTGTTTGTGTGCCTCTGAATTCATTTATTAATTCATTCATCATTATGTAACAACATTTTTGACACATCATCTCTATTCCATCTTTTGAATTGAAGTCTTGATGGTTTGTTTCCACTTGTTTACACTTTGAATGCCTGGAAAACATTTGCGGGAAGAATAAGTGGAAAAAAAAAAAAAAAACGGAGGGGAAAGAATCATGTCAGCTGTATTGTTTCTACTTTTAGATCCTTCACTGGAAAAGAAAAGAGGCCAGGAAACAAAGAAACAAACTGGGTTTGCTTGAAAAAAATGCTGCATTAGTCGGAGAGGGGAGGAGGAGCCGGATGCAGCTCCCCTGGTACTTCATACATCAGCTGATTTATGGGATACACACAGCACTTAATAACCCTCCACTGTCCCCGTGAGCGTGGGCCCTGGGGAGCGTCAAAGTAGTCCAACGCCTGAAGTAGAGCGCAAAGAGACCCACAGGTCAGTGCGTAGGGGGAACCTCCAGTATCCAATTTATTGATCTATCAATTGTTCTCTGAGTGCTGGATGGTAAATGCTTTGTGTGACGCTTTTCACCTCAGATCCACATCGAACGTTTAAAGGTTTGCGTCACAGTAAAATTCTGCTTTATTACGAGGGCTGTGCTTGTTTGTCAGCAGCGGTACGGAAAAGAGCTGCTGGCCCGTTTTCGGGAAACTTTGTCGAAGGGTGTAGCATGGGTCAAGAAAGAACCCATTACATTCTGGAGCGGATTCGAATTACAGGGCGGATACAAGTTATTTTTCACTCATAATGGAACCGCCCTGCCGGACGTGTGCGCTGTAGCAGTGCCCTTAGGTTTGGATATCAGTCCTATTGGTTATGATTGAGATTATCATCACCAAATAAATGGCTGAGATCCGGAAACTTAACTTTTAACTGTTTAATATTACATATTAACCAGACGATGATTACGGTAAGTATTGGAGGTCAAAGACAAGGTACTAATTCCAGTGTTACGTCTTCATTTTATTTTCCAAATAAGTTTGGCTGTCTCGCTTGTGTACGCCCAGTCTGAATTAGCCTTTAAAAAAAAAAAAAAGGTAACAGTTCCATATTTTTGGGAATATACTGAATCACTTTTTTTTGCAGAGTTACATGAGAAGATTGCTACCACATGGGAATAATAATAATAATCTTCTCATCTAACTCTCGGCAAGAAAGAAAATAAGCATATTTCCCATGTAGACCAAGGACAATAAACTGGTCTGACTGACTTAAGAAATCTAAAACTTTCCTGTTTTGTTTGCTTTGGCTTTAAGTGATTGGTTAAACGGGTTTGTTTTGTTTTGGTTTCATCCTTTAACCATACTGCCGCGTGACATTAGCGAGGAGGAAATGAAACGTGTTGTTGGCATGAAGCGCGGTGTTTGCGAGAGACCCGAGTGTGTGAAAGTACTTTGTACTGTCAGGGTCACACAGAAAACTAAAAAGTACTTCCCTTAATTCTGTGCATGTCAAACTATATAGCTATAAACTCCAAAGCTTAACGAAACTTCTTTTATCTTAAATTGTGGGCAGTTTGTGAAAATGAAATTGTTTCAGGATGATGGTATTCTGCAGCTGAATTAATATTAATTACAAATAATAAAAATATTTGACCCCAAAACATTTTTGTTGTAATCTTCATGAAAATATGATTTTACACCCTTTGCCTGATAAAAACCCATTATCAAAAATCTGTTAATGTTTTTTGCAGTTTAAAACAAGCTTAATTCTATGTAATTTATGTATGTATGTGTGCAGTTGTGTAAAGTAACAAGATTTTCTCAAGTACTGTAAAATTAAATCTTAAATTCTAAGCTACTTGTGCTTTATTTGCATAATTTAATTTCATGCTATTTTATACTTCTACTCCACCTACTTTTTACTCTACACCACATTAATCCGACAGCTGTACTTACAAATTACTTTGCAGATTAGGATAAAAAAATTTTTTCCTGTAAAACACAATGCATTGTTATACATCAAATTAGCTCTGATGTGTAAAATGTTATATATTTTTCCCAACTGTTGACGTGTAGTCTGAAATAAAGTAAACTAAAGCCGCTGTAACCTTCATTTTTATAACAACAATGGAATATAAAGCCGTATATTTCCCTAAAGAGTTGGTAGTGTGCAAAACCAGAGCTAAAAGATTCATCAGGTGAACAAAAACACTGCTCCAAATGAATGAAAATGTTCCCCTGTGACTGCTGGACGTGTAAATAAGTTAGTTAAAGGTGCAATGGGTATGTGAAATTTTTAGTTTAACGCATTCCAAAAATGAATTAACATTAACTACAGAATGTGAAGAGGCACAACCCTAATGAACTTAATGAGCTTCCTAATGGAAACCAAAGAAGCTGATGGAGAGCGAAGCGATGTCTTACGCTGCAGGTTTATTAGATCTCGCACACGGAGAACAGATAATGAACAGCACAAGCCAATACAGAGACGCACTCACTTTGTCTGCCACCATCCATTCTGCCAACCAGCCGCTCTCCCTCGACATTCATCCTAAATAAGGCATTCCATAAAGTGTTTATCTAAAGATGGATCCCCTAGATGGCTCCTCAAATCCTAGTCAACACATTCTAAGTAAGACAATCATAGCATGTCTCCGACCTCGCCAGTCTGAACACACGGGGCCCATCTCAACTCTTATCTTGCAGCTGTAGGCCGTCAACTCCGGGAAACCAAAAGACTACCGTAATTTCCGGACTATTCAGCGCACCTGAATATAAGCCGCACCCACTGAATTTTTAAAAAATATGTATTTTGTACATAAATAAGCCGCACATGTCTATAAGCCGCAGGTGCCTACCGGTACATTGAAACAAATGAACTTTACACAGGCTTTAACGAAACACGGCTTGGAACAAAAATAAATAGGCTTTTAAACGCCTTCAACTTGAAAGCTGCATCATATGCCTTTCTCCGTGTCTGATGATGAGGGTGACAACATGACCGTAATCAGAATCATGACCATTCATAATGTCCGCTGTTTAAAATGTCCGCTGTTCATAATGTCCGCTGTTCATAATGTCCGCTGCTGAAGACATTCCAAGAACTAATAATGCAATTGAAGGTTGGCATAATGTTTTTAGAGGTTCATTTGGTACACTGAATGAAACACCGAGAAATTTCGTAAAAAAAGTTAATTACCGTAATGAACGGGAAGTTTGAGCGCGCTCGATTTACGTCACATTATGCGACGGTGCTCAGTTTTTTGGCGACATGAAGCTTGTGAAAGCGGGAAAAATCCATAAATTAGTCGCGTCATTGTATAAACCGCGAGGTTCAAAGTGTGGGAAAAAAGTAACGGCTTATAGTCCGGAAATTACGGTACATGAGTTACAAGTTCTGGAGAGATGACCTGACCAGAAAAAGAGACACTAAAGACTTTAGGGTTTGACCCAAGGCCGACTTAAATATCCTCTAACACGAGAAGGATTGTCTCGGATCAAACTATGTATAGAGTCTAAGGTTTGAATATATCTTATTATATGTACAGTACATACACTAATAGATAGGAGTTAACAGATGTAATGTCAAAGGTGTCTATGTGTTGTGTTACGAAGATATCTATTGAAATCTAATGCGAACCGACTTCCCCCCGTCCTGTCTTATAATACCTCTTGTAACTTGAGCAGACCGAGCACATCTCCAAGCCATGCTGGTGAGTACGACCCCTTTCAAACGTATTGCAATGGACATTGCTGGGCCCCTAAAAAAAAAAAAGCCATCAGTAGATTGCTGTTGTATGCAAATACGCTGCTTGTTTCCATAAAGCTTTTTCGCTCTTGTCCGGCTCTTTTCTCATGTAGACCAGGGAACCAACTGGAGAAGGAGGGATCCCTTCGTATTGACTTTAAGAAGCTGAATGCCATTTTTAATATGAGGAAAGTTTTGAACATGAGCAGAAAACAGGTTTTTGCAGGTTTCAAATTAATTTAACTTGAATTGACTCTGGTATATTTGAAGTAAAGTAACACTGTCCTCGTCCAACTCCTGGGAGATCCTTCAGTACATTCTCGTGTTTTCAATTCCGCTCCGCCACTGTGACAATCTGATCTTTGTCTTCACTTTCCGTCATATTTGATAACCGTCCTGTGCTGCAGCCTCTGGGCCGTCTGTCAGTCTACGCTCACCACAGCAACTGACTGATTTCACACTCAAGTCGGATTCTCAGGTTCATCCAACGCAGAATCGTGCTTCAAATTCAGCCAAAAAAAAAACAAAAAAACAATGGTGATGTTTTCGGGGGCTCACTTGAGTATAAGAGCTATCCCTCAGTTGAGTCCCACATTGATGAATTATACATGCCTCGCATCACACCTCCCACGCTCTATCTTATGTAATGTCAGCCACGCGTGGAGAAGCGTATGAGTATACGTGTGTCTATGTGGATGTATTTATATCCAGACTGGGATTGAGGGAACGGTGACTCATTCTCTTTGCTCTTTATTTTTACCCCACAATCTGCCCACCCACCCACCCTTCGCCTATTTCTAAGAAGAAAAAGAAAAGAAAGAGTATTAGTTTAGACATTTCCCAACTGTACACTGTTGTTAAAATATCACTACATCTTCTTCATCCCAAACCAAAGGCATTTCTCCCCGATGTTGATAATAAATATAACAAAGTTAATCAGCCTCCTGTAGGATCATTTTCTCCCACATAAACAATGCTGCAGGGTGAAATAGTGGGAGTAAAGGGATCGATAGACATATTTTCTTCCTCTACAATCTTTGTTCCTCTCTAGAAACATCAAAGTATTCATTATAAACGTCAATCTTCCAAGTGCCGGTACTACAGTGTAAAAGACATCACACATAACCTCAGCTAAAAAAGCAATAAAATGTTTTTCTATGTAAATGTAGATCCCTGAGGAAGCAGGTCTAAGGAAGGGAGAGCAAGTTTTTGGCATTTTTGGAGGGGCACTTTGAGTCGCTGGGTATTTAATGAGCCAAATAATTTCAGTAGTTAACACAGTTTTAGAAGTACAACCCAAAGTTACTTCCCATAGCAGCTTTAAGGCCTACATACCTTCTGATGTGCCTTTCAGAGCCTTTAAATGCATTATGTTGCATCTTCATCTGCTGCCATTGATCTTATTTGTCAGCTTTTTCTGACTGTACATCACCCTGAGCTGAATTATATTTCCTGTATATATGAAAAAAAAAAGAAAAAAAAAGGCCTTTTAAGCATTTATGACAACTAGTTAAAATTCATGCGCTGAGGAAAATTGTGTGATATAGTTGAAAGCTCCTGAACAGCCACTTAATGGCCCTTGCAGACCCGTCAACATCATGGGGATGTGACATAGAGGGAGTCCACACAAGAGAGGACACGACACAGAGAGGTGTCTCACTATCTATTTTATATAATCATTCAGTAATGACAACACAGCCAGATTTACTTAAATGTTTTTGGATTATTTTTGCAAAGGTTAGAGTCTAATGTGAGGAGTGTAGTTAAAGGGTTAGCTATTTAGATTTGTACATTTATAAAGAGGGAGACGGATTAAAAAACAAGTTCAACTACCAAAACCACTGGATTCTGCCCTTCCCATAATGCAACTGGGATCTCCAGGGTTCTTTTGTTAACTTAAGCTCCACAGAGCTGTAGAATAAATTATACAGCTATTTTCGCTTATTCCCTTATGACGAGTAAACATCTGGAGGTGTAAAACTGGAGTTTCCCTTCCAACGAGTCTAAAACACAACATTTTAACAGGAACACTGTAAATTTTGCAATTTTTTTCATGATATACCCGTATTGACAATAACCATAATATTCAAAATAATTAAATATTGATATCATGTTAATACTATACATATGATAATGTCGTAATAATAATCCAGCACTTTTTTAAAAATAATTTCTGTTTCTTTACATTCTCCCTTTGTCTTCCACCCACAGGGCCCAACACACAAATCAGTGGGATTCATTCTATAGATATTGCGAGAATATTGACATATATATTGATATATTTTGGCCATGAAAATCTGATATTGTGACAGTACTTACCTGTAAGGAAAGCCTCAGAATTCACTTTTTTTCCCCCACTTATAAATGTACTATTAGCTCCCCAACATTTCAGATTTAATTAAACTATTCCTCTATATGTGATTAATCAAGTGTATAACTACATGGAAAATAAAGAATGCAATGCAGGAAAGCACAATCTATCCCCTCCCTATTTCCTCTGACAAAAACTGATCCGTTTTGGCACATAATCAGTATTTAAGAGACGGCAGTCAGCACAAATCCAGCATTATGTCTGATTACATAATGCTACACCTGCCTGAAACTCTCTAATCCGGTGCTCAGCAACCTGCAGGCTCAGTGAACACCTGCCAACACATCACTGTCACATTCTTGCTCATAACAACTGCGCCAATCAGTATTTACCTACAAACCAACGCTGGGAAGGTCAGCGTCCCAGCGGACGGAGAGCAAGGGTCGGTATAAAAGTGCTTCTTTCTTTCCCCTCGCTGGGTGAAAGTCACGGGATGGCAGACGGAGCCCAAATCAGCAGCGACATCTCAGCAGTGGCTTGTTACCGCCACCGACCCTGTGTGCTCAATCACAATGTCAGAGTCCAGCCCGACAGGAAGGTCCAGGCAGGCTGGTCTGGAGGGGGGCTGAGAGATTCCACCATTGTCCCCTCCATCCTAAAGAACGCCATCCTCCCTTTCTGTGGGATTTCACCTGTCAGCCATGCGCTACACAAAGGCAGTGCAGGAAGGGGGGCCAAGGGGTGGCACGGGCCCCCTGGAATCCGATGCTGCCCCTCCTACTAGAGTCAGACAGCGACAGGTAGTTGGCTTTTTAGTATCGTGGATGGATTACTGAGCGGGCCCAGGGAGCCCGAAGATTTACCGAAAACAATCCCAAAGAGGCACAAAACGACCACAAAGAGACGGAAAACAATGCCAAAGAGATGAATAGCGACCGCAAAGAGACACAAGACGGCCACAAACATATGAAAATCAACTACAAAAGACACACAACATGATCATTCAGAGTAGAAAAACAAAACTACAAAGAGATGTGTGAGAATAATCAATATGTAAACTGTTAAATGAGCCTTATTGTTCCTTATTTAGATGTAATATGTGATATGTAAGATGTTGTTGAATTAAGTAACTTAGTGGCCAATCTACTGTGAAATAAGAAGCAATATTTGTAAACTGAAGAGGAAGAGTACACCACCTAAAAGGTGACAGAAGATCTGATTGGAGCAGAGAAGCGCTGAGAGGCGTGGCCTAAGTGCCAACAAGGGGCCAATAGGAGCTGGCCCCAGCCAACCAATGGGAGAAGACTATACCTGAAAGTATAAAATATGTAGTAAACTAGAGATCTGAGAGACAGTGAAACTACTGAAATGTGCTCTGTGGACGGTGAAATGGTCCTCAGCTGAGGACTTTTATAATGCTCATTATATCATCATGGAATAAATACAGTTAATTGATTTCTATGCGTCTCTATTTCCAAATATAAGAAGACAACAAATGCAAAACAACCATAAAGAAGTTGCTGTCTGGGACTCTTGCTCCTACGTATGCATGAGTGTAGAGAGGCCTTTAACATGCCCAACACTCAATCAATAATGTGCATTTTATTATTGCAAAGAACCAGAATCTTCACACATTTGAACTCATTTTACAAATGTTCCCCCTAATTGAAAACTCCCCCGCCCTCCTTCACAAGTTTCTAATCCCGCCCCTGGTGTTACATAACTGTCCTGGTAGGATGCGGAGTTAGACGAAGCTGTCCTGAAGAGCAGGGACGACAAAAGGTTTTCACAGCGGCGATGCATTATTGATGAGGGTGGAGCTTGTTTATAGCACAACTCATTTGGATCAAGAAACCACCAGACACTTTGCAGTTCTAACTGAAGACATTACATAACAGAGCGGCAGAGTGGATGATGGAAGAAATCCTTTCGTCTTGTGTCTGAAAAGCATCCGACACGCTCGCCGTGCAGCGTGATGCTATCTCAGCTGTGAGACATGCGGCGTCTTATCATCACACTGTGCAAAACGTGTCATCCTCAAACAGACACGTTGTCTGATAAGAGACTTTTATCACAACGTCAAATCGCTTTGTGTCCATCTTGAAAGTGGAAAGAGAAACTAAGGTCCGATCCGGAGGGAGAGAAAGACTCTTCAGGCCACACGTCAATCAAACGGACGCGTGACATTCTCGCAGCCGTGAACATATTTGATCAAAAAGCGACTTGCCAGAGTTGGTTCAAATCCCAACTAAAACAACACACGCATACATTTTAGACGTCATTTCCTGTTATTCCCGGACGAAAATGAAACGTCGGAATCCCACCAAGAAGGGATTTCTTCACAGTGACAGGAGGCACAAGTACAGCGACCGATAACTTTTAATGTACATATGTGTGAGACTGTACGCCTCTCATTTAACAAGGATGGCAATCCATTTACACCGATCACTGGCTGTGAACTCTCTGGAGTTCGCATGCACGAGTTCCAAAGTCTGTCTGTCTGTCTGTGTGTCTGTCTGTGTGTCCCTGTGATTGGCTCTCCAGGAGGAGCCTGCCTCTCATTGATGGACTCCAGCCCCCCGGGTATATCTGTAGATAATGGATGGACGGATAATTACCCATCAGTCAACAACTACTTTACATGGATGGAGTAGAAAGTGGCATAAAATGGAAATACTTAAGTACAGAACATGAGTAATTTATTTTTCTCTGGATAAATAATATAATAAAAACCAGAAGACAAAAAACACTATTCTCCTCCTGCAGAACATTCTCCCTGTTTTTTGTTCTTTTTTTCCAATCATTCCTCCAGTTCGTGCCGCAGCTCTGGGAGATGCTTCAGAGCAGGCCATCACTCCAGCGGTGCCACAGGTGAATATAAAGCTAATTCCTCGATTTACGGGGGATCACTGCTTGGATCGGATATTGAGCGGCTAAATGAGCGATGGGCTCTCTGACTCGGTCGTCAGTCCCAGCGGCTCCGAGGATGAATCACTGCGGGGATCCCAGTGGGTGAAGTCTGGACAGCCGGCAGACACAGAGTCAGGGATGTGATGCTGCTCTCTAGTGGCTTTCATGGAGAATAACGATTGATGTGCAGCTTTGAAAGACTGCAGCTGTCCAACTCCACTTAGTTATTCTAATAATTGCAACTGCTTTGTCTGGTGCAAACAGAAAATGTTCAGGTCATGTGTTTCTACTGTTGAGGAATCTCCAAAGATACAACCCTTTTTTTAAAAACCTCAAAATACTGTAAGTATTTATATTTCGAGCGTTTCACTTTACATACAGTCCTCGGTTTTGATAGTGAACCGTTATTTAAAAATGTAAATTTCTTTGTGAATTATACATGAGGTACATCTAGGGGGGAGAGTGAAGAAAGAAAATTTGAAGATCCATGTAATAGTTGTTGAAATATTTCAGTCTGGACCGAGGTGGTGGACGGACGTTAGCATCCCGTTGAGCCATGCTGCCAATAAAGCTTTTGTAAAAGGCCCAGTATTTAGGATTTTTAAGGTTTCCTGTCTACCGTGGGGGGGTTCTCTGACGTTTGTCTCTTTCATGCGACCACTGTTGATCGAGACAAATGTCCCTCATCAGAAAGTAATCATCAACGAAGGACGAGCCCAGCGGGGATCCCACATTGTTCTGACGTCGAGCAGTTGCCTGCAAAACAATGGAGTCAAAGAAAAAAGCCTCCCCATCATCATCATTTAAAATCTAAGAACGAAACCTGTCCCAGAGATGGGGGGGGCAACAACTTCCATAGCTCTTCAATTTCCCCAAACTTCCATTGTTTACAGCCAATTATTGACTTCAACTGCTTTCAGTGCTTACACTTCAGAAAACCCTTCGTGTCTTCTTGTACTCTACATTACAATTGAACTTCTTTCAGGACTGTTACTTCAACAGACACTTCCAGCTCAATTTATCACGTACTATACACATTCATTCAACTTCTTACAGTGCCTCCACTCGCAATGACACTTTTGACTTCTACTGCTTTCAGCGCTAACCCTTCGGCCAACACTTCAAATGATATCTCTTAAAGTTTTCAGCTGGCCCGTGTTTCTTTCAGCCTCCACTGAACTGCATTCTGCAGCTCATCGCCTGTACGTCAACTGACATTTATTTCAGTGCTTGAACTCTCTTCAACGCTTACACAGACTGAACATCCAAAACCTATGAAGTCTTAGATCTTCATCCTCGAAAACAGCAAAAACAAAAACACTTCCTCAGCCCTACATATTCCCCAAACCTCCAGTATTCGTACACAATTTACTCAAACTGCATTCAGCGCTTACGGTTCAACACTTCACGATGATGCCATCTCGTACAGTTGAGCTGGCTCTTGTTTCTTTCAGTGTACTCTTCCACTGACATCTGCAGTGGAACGTATCACCAACACGTGGCTGACGCTTCAACTCCCACTCACATTTAAATGGACACCTCGGCTTCATGCAGTGCTCACAGTGAAACTGAGACTTAAGATGTTGACTTCACTCCCCACTCCGATACGCAAAAAAAACCTGCAGTTGGTGGCAGAATATGAGGGTGATTAAAGGTTTTCAGATTTTAAGGTTATAAATCAGAAGTACTAGAAGTAGTCAACAGTTGAAGCAGTCAATATACAAATGCTGAAAGAAGTTGAAATGGCAGTTACTTGTTGGTGTTGTTTGTTAGCTTGTTAGCTTGTTAGCTTGCAGTGGCTGACACAGCATTGGTGGTTGTGAAACATGCAATAATATCTGCGTTGGTGTTGCAGTGTGTTTAGACGTGTACGTCTCTTCCATCGGTTTGAAAATAGTGAAACTTAGCCTGCAAAATACCGACACGTAGCTACACCTGGCCTCACCTAGATTTGCTGTAGCGTTGGGCTAATGCTATTAAAAGCCTTAACCACTTAACACTCAACCTTTCGGTCCTTGAGAAATAATTGCATTGTGGTACTACTTACATTTATCTGCCTCTCAAAAGTGTCAGGCAGGAAAGTGTGAGGCAGCATGGGAAGGACCCAAATAGAGACAGTAAGAGTTCAGCTCCAGGCTACAGAAGGGAGAGTCTGAGGGCATCTGGTGGACGGGTGGAGAACGGCACTGCAGGGCATATACGTATATACCGACTTATATCTTTGTAGTGTTTTATATTCATGGTGCAGGAGGACTGGGGAAGTGAGGATGCGGGTGAGAGGAGGGACAGAGCGGCAGAGGTTGTGACACAAAGTGCTCTTGTGCAATGCATGCACATTTGGTTTTTCAGGCTAACGAGGGATATTTAGAAAACGAAGAACTATTTGATTTGAATAGTTACATTGATGTTGGATTGTATAAACATAGAGTTCAAGTTGGCCTGAAGGAATCCGGGTCGTCCCTATGTTCTCAGGGTTCTCCTTGTAAGTAATTGGTAAGGGCTAGCTTTGCAGTTCATATTGCAAAATTAAAAAAAAACCCCAGAAGGGTTTCAAATCAGCTCCGCTCAGCCTTTTCTCTCTTGTTTTTTTATGAAACCATCCAGATAGCAGCTGCTGCAGCTGCGGGTGCTGCTGGGTGGAAACCAGGAGCACAGTCACAGTCTCTGCTCTGCGCCATTAAAGAATAAAATCACAAAAAAACAAGGTGATCACAATTCAAGACTTTTATCCATTCAAATCCACAATCATTCTGATTAAATTCCACTACAGTTACTTACAGCCTCACTCCTCCTCTCAGCATTATACACAGAGCACATTAGACAACTGGCTCTGCTAAGGTTTGGGAATGTTAGCCTTGAAAATGAAAACTTCATCATGTCAAAGCACAACTTTTGCTTCTCTGAGAATGGTTGCTGCGGGAGAGCACGTACAGCCAAGAGAAGTGAAGTGCCTGAGTGACTCTGAGCGGTGCCAGGAGGGCTGATGATCTCCGTCCGCCCCGGTGCCAACAGGAGACGAGCCACGAATGGAGACGACACCGCTTCAGAGCCCGAGGACAATGGCAGCAGAGACGCAGTGAATAATAATGCATTCAGAAAGCGGGGCTTCGTGTACCAGCTTGATGCTGCCTCTGATTGCATTCACAAAGCGGACGAAGAGAAACAAACACTAATGAGTTTGATTCTTTACATTCACAGTCAAGAAGCCAATTTTGATTTGTGCCGGATTCATTCATTTGTAGAGCATTGCCATATGGGCACTTTCCACCCGAGGAGGACGAAAATGTCAAAAAATATATATTATATATAAATATTATTTGAGTTAAATCAGTCCTGGTCATCACTACCAGAATTGTTACCCTTTAAATGCCAGTTTGTTTACATAATGCCACTGTTGTTGTTTATGAGACAGAAGAAGAAAAAACACAAACATTTGATTATTTTCTGTATGATAAAAACAAGAGAAAAATGGCTGAATCTGGTGGAAAATAGTAAAAACTACAGGGTTCTGGATTGAGAGCCTGATGCAATAGAATGAATTATGTTATTCTGTAATGGCTGTGGGATTAAAAATTGTGGTTTCAATGGGGACATTTTTGTCCTTAAGGGTCTGAGTGTCTATATTTTGGCTACACAGTTTATTATAGACTTATTATAGGAGCTGAGGTTGAACTTCTAAAATTAGAAAAAAAAAATGTCCCTAGTGATGCACATGGGTTAATAATTTAGTACACAGCAAAACTTCCATACAGCAAGAGCATATTCACTGCAACTATGAGAATGTTAAATAAAACAGATGTATCAGATTAATCAGCATTATCAGCTCTAAGGGCAGACAAAAAACTCCCAAATTAACACTTGTCAACTTGAAATAAATCATCTTTAATAAACAACGGAAAATCTGCAGAATTCCTCATTTTAAGGCTGATTGAGGTCGCCATCCCGACGGATTAAATCCACCCCACGCAGCAGATTTCCCAGCCTTTAGACACACTATAGCTCCTGAAAGATTTCTAATTATTCTGCTGAATGTGGATTTAGATGAAAAACTGTGGCCTTGACTTTTTTTTTTACAACTTTTGCTGAGTTTAACTAAACTGGGAGAACATTTTCAGTCCCTAGCTGATGAAGAATTGTCATCTTCTTCGACCTCTGAGAAATGATTGGAAAGGGAAAACCTGAAAGGGGAAAGTAAAGAAGCAGCCAGAAACTGTGGGACACAGGATGATGATACAGGTAAAAGAATGCAAACTCCTGAGTGTTTATGCTGCAAAAGATCTTTACTTCAACTTCGACCGTTGAGTATGTACAGGAGGAACAATTTGTACATAAATAGGCAATAGTTATAAATATCAGCGTTTTTTTTTGCTGGTACAAAATTTTAAAAAAGAACATATTGTACATTATCTACAAGTGCCACTTTGGGTTTTTGTACAACATTGTCTCTTTGTTGGATTGTCCGTATCGTCCCATTCACACGTTATCTGAGCTGCACTGCACATGCAATCACAGCGGGTACACAGTAAGTGTCTGGGGGGGGGGATGGGGGGGGGTATGTGGCATTTGGACGACGTAGACTGAGGGGGCAGCTTTAGTTACAAGCCTATGAGAGAGTCAGGATTATTGAGCTGGGAGTCTCGCTGCAGTGCGATGGCATTTCTTAGAAGTCGAGAGGGGAATGTTAGTCGCTGGGTGTCTCCTACACGGTCAGTCACGCAGCCACTTAGACGGCGGCTGAATCACATAACCTGGAGCGGAAAAAACACACAGTATTCATCATCAGGGCCATCATGGCGCTGGGTGTGAGTACTCCCATCACCAGAATACTATCCGGTGGTTAGTTTGTTCTTGTCAGAAGGCTTTGTACACTGCGGCTGTATGCAGCTCAGGATGTGCACTCGAACAACTTCAGTCCACTCTTTGTTTTTTTGCAGTTTCAAAAGTCATTTCTAACACATCAAATAAAAGAGGTTTCCAACACATCACGTAAGACATTGCTCAGTGAACCGCTCCTCTGAACATAGGGTCACTTACGATCAGATCCTCACTCTTTCTGACACTACAGGGGTCTTTGTGAAGAATGTGAACGAACTACGGAAGCCCTGAGGGGCCAGCGAGAGAGAAGAAATGAGCCCTGGTGATCCACTTTCTAAGTGTGATCTAAATAGTTTTCTCTCCTGTGTTGAAGTCTTTTAAGATCAGCTGGGGGGAAAAAAGTCAAAAGAAAAGTTACTTTCCCTCCAGCTGTGAAAACAAGTGTTGTTGAAATACTAATCGGGGCCACAATACGCTGCAGTGCACCACTACCCCGTGTTCTAAATAGGACTAAAAGCAGCAGATTACCGCCGATTAAAATGCATATCTAGCCAAAATAAAGACATGACAGTAATGTTAGATAGCTTGCTAACACACAATGTATGTACCTTGTGTTTAGAGTGGAGACATGGAAGTATGCCTGCGCAAACTCTTTTCTCCACCTGGCTTCACGGATGAAAAAAAAAAAAGAAGTAAATTGAGGCTTAGTACACGGGTATTTTTGTAAACTTAATTTTATATCAGACTTAGAAAATGGATCACCAAAAAAATAAAATAAAATTCTCACTGGCCTTTCAGGGCTTCCGTAAAACAACCCCTCTAATGAAAGACGATAAACTCTGTTATACTGCTCACATGCACAACCACGCAGTCCGACACAAATACAACAACAACAGTCACATGTCTCCTATGAATCACACATACGTACAAACATGCAGAAACTGCCCCACAAGCAGCTTCACAGATGTTTCCTTGCTGTGCCAGCAGTTGAGTCATCGGCAGCAACTCACATTTGGTCCCTGAAGTTGAGCTAAAACATTCAAGCAGGTAGCATGGACACTGTGCGGAGCGTTCAGGGGATAAAAAGGGGTTTCACATGACTTCTCTCTAATTTTATACTTCATTTATTTTTATTTTTTGGGGGATTAGGGTAGAAAACATTTGTTTTGTCAAATGTCTGTATCAAAACACTGTGGCACTTTCATCATTTTTTCTTAAATCCACAATCATCTTTCAGGCATTCAGGCTGCCACTTCAATTCTGTGCAATATCGCCCTCGTGTGTGCTGAGCTGGTACTGAAGGTGAGCTGTGTCAATTACATAACTCATAAATACACCGTTTACCTTTAGAGCTACAAAACCACAGAGCACACACACTTAACGACACAAACATCTTCTTTTTTCTTTTCTTTTTTTATCAAATTCATATTAACTGTGGTTTTTATGAAGTTGTACCAGGACTCTGGGGGGCCGAGCCAATGTGCAAATGTTTCTAAAAAACGGAATAAAACTGAATAAACCGTGGCCGTGATATCAATATAAATTACACAAAATGATAAATAAAGCTAGAACGTGAGCGATACTTTGGCATTACAACCTCTCTCCTCTCACCCTGCTGCACACGAGATCATCTGTTTGAATTTTTGGGAGGATTTGTGGGGCCATGTACTGAGCAAAAAAAAAAAAAAAATCAGTGTGTCTGTCTATTCTCAGTGAAAAACTCAAAACTAATGCATCGACACGATAAACCAGTTTGGGTGAACACATTCTTCTTCTGTGCTTTACCGAAAGGAGATTATCAATGTCTGCTGTCACTCTGTGTCTAATAACAGATTACTGGATCGCGTCACACCAGAGTTGTATCATCGCACGCTGTGCTAAAACAAGGCAGTTCATTTCAGTGCAATATGCAAAGTTAAACTTAAGGAGCATGGGTTAATAAACGAAACAAAGAAAAGAGGAAGCCGTAGAAGAACGGCCGTCTGAGCAGCAGGATCCGCCGGACCTTCTCCAGGGAGGGAGCGCTGTCCACGGGGGAGTTGATGCTGTAGCAGTGCGGACGGTGTTGGTGATACTACGGCTCGACTCCAACGCTCTTACAGAAACTCTGCACCAGGAGTCACAGACACAGAATAGTAAGTCTGAAAATGTGACTCTCGAGCAGCACAACAACCCTTTTTTCTTTCTTTTTTTTTTTTAATACCAATAAATCTGTCTTAAAACCTGAATAAGAGGATCCGGATCGTACGCTGACCAGACCTGGATCGAACCCGCTCGATGCAAACACTCCCGAGGGCTCGGCCAGGCCTTTCCGTCCGCTTTGAAAGAACATTTAAGCGCTTTATTCCCTTTCGTGCTGAGAGTTGGATGAGTAGATTGATACCACTCTCGTGTCTGTGCGGTAAACGTGAAGAGACACGAGACTGCTAGCTTAGCTTAGCGCACTGACTGGAAACAGGGGGGGGGGGGGGGGCTAGTCGGGCTCTGTCGAAACCAAATCTACCAACCAGGTCTTCTAAAGTGCGCTGAGTAACACGTTATGTACCTTGTCTGTTTAACACTGAGTGTAAAAACCCGCGGGGATACGTGGGTAGACTTTTTCTTGGCTTGGAACCACTGCTCTCGACTCTATTCAGCCAGGAAATAGTCAATAGTTGTTTTTAGACTTAACAGACGAGATGTATTACGTGTTAATTATTGAGTTTTCCGACGTGCTGGTAGTTAGAGTAAGCGGTTTCCCCCTGTTTCCAGTCTTTATGCTAAGCTAAGCTAGGCAGCTGCCGGCCGTAGCTCCACATTCACCGTCGTGAGAGTGGCATCTCCTCATATAACTCTCAGCAGCAACAGCAAATAAGTGCATTCCCCAATGTGTCGAAATATTCCCTTAACTCCAAACGGAGTTCCCGTTGGTACACGTTGAATCAACATTTCAAACCAAACGTAGCGCCGATGCTGGTTTTCTCCTCCACGCCTCCTGATTTCACACCGTCTTAGGCAAAGAGCGTCTCAAACATTTACAAAGTGCAAAATTCAAAGCTGCACCTCGCTCGTGAGTTGGACGGTGCAGCTTTAAAAGCATTTAAGGAAAAGGAATGATCATGATCATCTGTACTTGAACCTCGTGCAGACTGAGAGGTGAGGCTAATGCTTAACACTGAAGAGGAAATGTGTCATTGCTCAACTTTCCTTCTCACGCTGATCACGAAGGAGATCATCAGATCATTATTACAGGTCGTCCCTCTGCTGTCTTTTAAAAAATAGTTTTTTTCCCCCTCACAGGTGCAACAGAAAGCCTTTAGGAGTCAGTGGCCATTGAAGGCATCTGGATGTCCCAGAGAAGGCTGTTGGCACAAAAAGTGATGTAACTCTGGAAACACCCGAACACATGGCTTTCAAGTCCAGAAGCTGAGGATGGCGCCGACTCCGCCTGGTCGTGCCGTCTGACATGAAGACACCCGGCCTGCATCGAGTTCCCTCTGAAGAGCAGTGCGATTGTGGCAGGTACGGAGCAGAGACACCGGGGGGCGCTGTCTCCTGCATCCAGCCCCAAAGGTCCAGAGCATTTGTGCCTCCTCTCCTTACACAAACCCAGCCGCCTTAAAGTCTCCGCTTGGCTCATTTTGTTCGCTCTCGTCTCAGCGTCTGTGCTTCATCTCGTCGAGGGGTTCTGCTTCACAGAGTGGCGAGGATGCGTGAGAAGGATATGATGACGGAGAGGGCGGTCTGGCCCACGCCGAACACCAGAGCCTCCAGCGGTGCCATGTCCTTCCCTGCCACGCGGTACACCCCCGCCACCGCCGCGCCTGAAGGAGGAGAAATAAGCACACAATCACCGGCGTTAATGCACCAAGCAAGTAAACAGATGGGCCGACACACAGACGCAAAAGCTGCCGTTATAATAACAGAATAGAATGATCTTTTTGCAAATGTGTGTGTAGTTAGAATAGAACAAAGAAATAAAAGCAGTAATAAAAACAGTAAAAGCAGCATAAAAATAGAGGGCGATACTCAAATTAAATTCCCACTTTTACAAACTTACAGAGGTAAAAATGTATAAATAGATGTTACATTTTTGTTTCGATTGTTGAATAAATGCATTAATAAATGACTCATTCAATAAAATTATAAAAAAAAAGAAATGTATACATAAAAGCCTCAAAAATTTAATAAATGTGCAGAATAATTTGAATGTATAGAAATAGGCACAAAAATTGAAAAAAAACAAATGTATTCATTTATTTTTAAAATTTACAAATTACTTATTTTTGTATTTATTTATTTTAAATGTAATTAATTAATTTAATACTTTGCAAATGTATGTATTTTCTAATGAACCTGCACATGTTTTTGAGACTTTTATTTCAACATTTTGTACTTTATTTTGTATTTATTCCTTTATTTATTATAATGGCAGCTCTAGTCCTCCGTAAAAAACCCAGCTGTCAGTCACGGCCTGTCACCATTACTGCAGATTGTCCATTCACAATGAGGACACATCCGTCCTCAAGTACCAAGTGCACTGCACAAAGGTCAGTTATCGTGTTTAAATATTTATTAAAAGATGGCTGAAGTGTTCGTGTGAGGCTGTTATTCCATGCACTGCCACAACATGCTGTTCGAGAGGAACTTTGTGTGGTTCAGAATAAACAAAGCTGAGAAATTAAGTTGGATTTCAGGGCTTTATTCTATAAGCAATGGGGTCTCACATAAACACACCATTCTGGGTTTTTTTTCTTTTTGTCTGAGCTCCTTTTATTGGTTTAAAGTGGCTCAGTGCATGTTTCCATCCACCAGTCAGGATTTAAGAATATTTAAAGCAAACATCGTCCAAGTTCTAATTCTCTGTCCTTGAGGTGCTTTCTCAGTTATCTCCTAGTTTTTCTCAAACATATGTAAGAAAGAATCTATTATTTGTACATCAAATTCACTGTCTTCTCCCTGTAAATATTAAGATATTCTTTATGAACTCAGGCATATACAAACAGCAGATTCATCCAATTATATGCAACTTGGGACGACTAGCTATAACCGCTGAGATGGACACACACACACAGCTCATGGAGGAAAATCATTCAGAGTCCTAACTCACACACACACACACACACACACACAGACATGATGCACATTGATTAAACATCCTCATGTATGCTCCTTATAACTAAATAACTTTTTTAAGTTCCTTCAGTATGGAAGGCACGTGTCTGAACATCCATGGGTACGTTGCAAAACAAGAACTGTTAGCTGCTAATCCGGAACACTTTTAATGGTTCCTAATTTGACAAAATGTGAACCAATATAACCCGTAAAAGCCCTCAGAGCCTTCTCGTAACTAAACTCCACCTACATAATCCGTTTCACTCAGAAATTCGTCACATAACAGAAGCTAAAAATAGTCCCAACACTGTGACTTTAAAATCCAAAACAAGACCGCATTTGTGACCGTTTCCTCTGCTTATGTTACCACTGTCAATAAAATGTGATCAAAACACGCCACACACAGGCCTGATCTAACAGACAGGCTGCATTTCTGACATGTTTATTTTATACTGAGGCAAAAATGTGTACATTTACAAGAAGGCGGCACAACAAGAAAGGGTGGAGGGCAATAAAAATGCGTTGTCCCTAAAAATCAATGAACAACGGTGATTATCATGCTGGCCATATTCAGGCCGCCCTTCTCGAACGCTACATGACCTTTCCTGTCCTTCTGCTCGGCTGAGATTGCTGCCCTTGCTCCGCCACACTTTGACTTGAAGCCAGGCTGGTGTACACATGGAGGGTGGGGCTGAGGGTGTGTGTGCTCACAGTCAATAGTCTGCTCTCCCTGATCGCGGCACATTAATAATAAAGTGTCTTTCTATTTTGGGGGCCAGCTTGCATCTATGATGGAGAGTGATTCATTGAGTTGAGGCCAGAAGGGCTGCTGCCCTGCGCTCAGGCAGATTCAGGTCTATTTACACACCCTGTGATCATCACTGTGCTACAGGACGCTGATGAAACAAAGCAAATAAAAAGGTGAGCAGAAAGTACCGAAGCCATAAAAATGCAGGGTAAAGCTAGAACTGGGATACATTATTGATGCTTTTAGTTTTGTACCATAATTCAACATTATAACTTTGGTACTTTCAATGGTATCATATGCATTGGATTCCTCTTTTTTTTTTTAAAGATGTTAAAATGCATTAGCTGTTTTTGTATGTCTGAATATTCAATTGAATTGACCTATTTATGTTTATACAACATTCAGAAAGACGTCTGGATCCTGTGCCTGTGCCAATGGCTGTGAAGCGAGAGGAGCCTCCTGAATTTGCACCTAAATTGCTGTTAAACCTTCCATTTATAATTGTCCAAAACTAAAAACCTTGCAAAAAAAGACCAAATACGATCCCGAAACAAAGAAACTGATACTATAACATCAGGGTTTTTCTCCAGAGAGAGTGTGTGTGTATGAAGTCAGCCCTTACGTTACAGCTGTGAGCGCAGCAGTGCAGTGTGTGTAGAGTTTATTTGTAAATGCTACAACTCCTCAAGACCGAAGCCAAGTCCCCGTGTCTTGCCGCTCAAAGAGAACGAGGTTAGCCCGGAAACTAGCGACAACGGCGGCTCAGGCTCGCTGACGATGAGCTGACCTTTAATGTAAACCAGTCATTAGTCATTGTGGTGAAAAGTCACTCCTCCGATGTTTCACTAAGAAAGATGGGGGGGCCTCGCCTCCAGAGAAACATATTTCAAAAAGAACGTTCACATTGGATGCAGCAGAGGCGAAAACATCCCGACATCTTACTCCCCTTGTTTGGTTCAAGGTCCATGAAGCTGAATCTTCCCACAATGCAACTGGATGGCCTCTCGCGGTCTCTCCCTGCCCAAAAGAAATGCTCACATTTGTCCAAATTCATGAACATTAAACTGATCTCGTTGTGTAAAAAGTCCCTTCAAGGCCCCCGTCATTTCAGTTTATATTATGATTGAGTGGCGCATTAAGTATTAACGGAAAAGAATTCAATTAAACTCATTTGTCGGCGCCCCTGGGGGTCCGGGCCCACTCGCTCCAGTTTGTAATCCAGCCTCGCAGGTATCATGTTGGCAGTGGTTTGGAAACACTTTGCAGGCCTAAAGTAATGTTGTGACATGCTGTCTTTCTTTAGAGGCTACATTACTGCACTTACATGTTTTGTCAGTGCTTTTCCTTTGGTGTTCGTACCTTGTAAATGCACCAACAGCCACCCTTACGTTAACTCCAGTTATTGAATCGAGCCGAAAAACAATCAGATATTTATATTTTCTCAATGTCACCCAGACCCGGTTAGAGCTTCCTGTGCTGCATAGACAACAATAAAAAAGGGAAGGTAAACAAGAATGTGAAAGTCTCTCTGTCAGCTCCTGTCTTCCTCTGTCTGACAGGAGTTAACACACATCGCCGCTCTGTCTCCCTCCCTGTCACCTCCGGTCTTCTTCAGCCCGCCTGGATGCTGAACGCTGTTGAGGTCGGTCTAAAAACAAACATTAAAAGAGAAAGCATGAATGGACTTACTGGTGATGACGCCTCCGGAGAGGGAGGCCAGGAAACCCACGCTGACCAGCACCAGGGTGATGAGGCGGCCCCTCCTGTGGCGCTGCAGCATGACCAACATGAGCAGCCCCACCGCCCCGTGGACGAAGAGCGAGGAGAAGAGACACCACAGGAACACCCAGTACCACATCTCTGACGGGGGGGGGGGGCAAAACACATCGGATACAGAATCACAAAGTGAAAAACACCAAACTGTGACTAATGCTGAAATTATTAGTATTCAAAGTGCATTTACTACTACTACATTAACTACTGTACTTAAGTAGAGTTTTGAGGTACTTTACGTTTTACGCTGCTTTATACTACTTGTCCTAGTAGTAAATAGTTCTTTTTACTCCTCGAGCTTAGGACCAACAATGCGATATTCAATTTTCAAAATGCAAAAGTGTTGAAAAGATATCGTCACAGTCAAGTGTTGAGAATTTAATTTTATTTCTTTTATATTTGTGTGATTTGTTGTTTACAATGTTATTCATATCAATTCCTGCATCAATCATTTCTTGAAACATGAAGGAGCAGTTTGTATGTTGACTGTATCAACTCTGTGTTGGTTTTACTACAGAATGATTTATTTCTTGGGTAGAATCAATAATACAGAAGAGAAGGAACTTTTCTTTTAAAAATGCATACTTAATCGCACTATAAAGAAATCGCAATTACACCATTTCCCCATATCATTCAGCCATATTAGAGCAAAAGCACCAAACATTTGCTGGAGTCTTATCGAAGATGATGCCACGTTGCTTTATGGGAAATGTAGGACCCAGTTTTTGCAGAGCTCAGCCCATGCCATGGACTAAAAGTCAGGACATCTCAGACTCCGCTGCTTATATTTCTGATCATTCTTTATTGAATCTATCTCTCACAAGTCCCGCAACGTTATAGTCGGTGCAATAATAATTCACTGCATTGCGCCTTTAAGCAAAATGGAGGGAGAGTGACGGATTTCGGAGGATTTTCATCACATTGAAGAGTAGGATAAATATTACTCCCTGGTTAGATGAAAGATAAAAAATGTCCTTGTCATGCAAATTCAGAGATGTCCCTGCTCAGAAGGAATGCTCTCCTGCTACCTGGGCCACTTGGAGACTTCCTGATGCGTCTTCTTTTTACAGATCTACACATAAAAGACCTTGTTTGAGAGAATTTTGCAGCTACAGATCAGGATGTGAAGATGCGAAGAGCTGCACACGTCTGAGGGGGAGGATTTCAATCTACGGCCGCCACAATCTAAGTCAGGGCTCATCGAGGAGTCAGCCGACCGTGGTAATGGACCTGAGGTAGTGATGTCTCAAACCGCTCGGAGTGAGATTTCACACGAGCTGCAGCGAGCTACACAGCTCGTCTGAAACAATAGCTTACAGTTCAGCTGGGCTGCGGACGAACAATTCAACATTTGAATTGTTCGTCCAGTTCGCAAACTACAAATGCTTTTCAATTCACAAACGTCTACGTGGTTAAACCATCTAATTATTCAGAGAAAGCGTATCACTGTGCTTCCCTTAATAACGGATTTCATAAGAAAACAATGTATAGAAGTGTGGACTTAATCGGAGGGTCAGCCCCATTCAAAATGGCTCTCCTCCTCCTCCTCCTCCTCCTCCTCCTCTTCCTCCTCAACCCTCTCTTTGTTTCTTGCTCTGGCCTCGTCGCACTTCGCCAGCGGAGGGGCCTTGTTTCGAACCGCTGGCACCGTGGGAGCGAGGCGAAGCCAGCTGGCCCTGAGATTGTTCTAGAAGAAAAAAGACTTGAGGAAGGAGAATGACCCAAAGCCCAAGAATGTTGTGTAAAATGCCCAAGCCCGTTTTGTTTGGACGACAGAACACAAACAGGAAATGTGACATTGTTGGGTGGTGAAGACTCAATTTTCTTACAAGAGAAAAGTATTTCTCAAGCCCGGGGGGAGCTCTTTAGCATCTAACCTAGTTGTTCCACAGTCGACTGAGCGCCTACATCTACTTATTGATCTGGCAATCAGCTGTCGAGCTGGGCGGAGAGAGACGTGACAGCAGAGGAGCACAACGGCCCTTTGTGCCGCACGACCGGGCACGTCAGTCACATCCCGCTGCTGCACCACTGCTGTCTTTCTACAACCATCG
The DNA here is from genome assembly GCA_943590825.1 of Bovichtus diacanthus. Taxonomy (NCBI): domain Eukaryota; kingdom Metazoa; phylum Chordata; class Actinopteri; order Perciformes; family Bovichtidae; genus Bovichtus; species Bovichtus diacanthus. Next base: position 15,147,242 of record CALSBV010012213.1, on the reverse strand, counting down.
CCGTCCATCGAGCAAGAGAGGAGGGAGATGTCTGTGACGGGACGGGCGACGCAAGAGTCAGAGAGATGGATTCTTTCCATTCTGCTAATTATGTTTCCTCCCATCCTTGCTCCTCCGTCCTCCGACCTGGAAATCAATCAAGGTCCGCCGTCACCCAGGGTGTCCGTCCGATCGTTTGAATGTGTCTCGGAGGGGATGAGACAGGAGGCTCCTGGAGGAGCTTATGTAACGTTTAGGTCATATCGTTCAGACTAGGGCGGCAACTGATGATTGCTTTAGTTTTTCAAAGTCCAAGGTTACGTCTTTAAATGTCTTGTTTTGGCAGTCCAAAACCCAAATATATGTAGTTTAAGATGATATAAAACAGATAAATAAATTTAAAAAAAACAGCATTTTCTGTCATTTTTCCCAAGAAACATTACTTTAATGATTAACCGCAGACATTTTTACTTTTTACTTGACTGTAGGGAAAACATATAAACCAAAATCCAATTTTCACTATTCACGCTCGCATCTGCTTTCACAAACTGCTAGAAAAATGTCGCACTAAGCCACGTTAGCCCAATGGAAAAGTACCCAGAGACGTCCCACCCTGCTCCATTAGGATCCCTCGTCAAGTCCCGGTTGCACAGGCCGGGCATCTGTCGCCCAACTTAAGCCTGAACGGATTACCACGATGCTCAACACGGGAGCATGTGGGGCCGCAGGAGGACGCGTTCCACCAACCTGCCATGTGCCGTGACCAGCACCACTGGAGCCCTGAGCACCTACTTATATTACAATACAAGTATATTATAATATTTTCATTTTATACTACTTTTAAACTTCCACTCATGTTGTACTTTTAACTCAACTACATGTACCTGGCAGCTATAGCTTCCATAGCTAACACACACATATGATAAAGATTCAAATGAACAACAGGATGGAGAAAGTTGGTCGGCTGAAATGTTTTCGGTGAAAATACATGGCAGGTTATTGACTCCGGCGGATAGAAAATGACTCTTGGCAGGTCATTTTTTTTTTTTTTTCACTTTAGAAGATGCTGGAAGCTGAGCTGAGCATTTAATATCAGGGGACATTAGTGCAGGTGGTCACAGCTCAGAAACAGCACCTACGGGATGCTCCACTCAAGTGCTGTGTCATGTTCAGAGATACACAAACACAGTCAGGGCACGGCATTAACTTCTGCTAATCCCCAACAGAACAAGGTCTTTGTCCGCACGGCAGCTTTCGAGCTCGCCGGTCTACAGTGAAGCATTTAAAAAAACAAAAATGAAAAGCAGGAGATCCTGTTTTTTGGTCGCTTGATGAGAGGTCAGAGTTTCTGCATGAGCATGCAGGCCGCTGCAGAACACGAAGCAGTCCGAGTGGCAGCACTGCAGGAGCTCTGCAGGGGTGTGGAGTTCATCCATCAGGAGGAAGAATGATGGATTTGTCCCGGTACAGGGAGACAGAGCGAGGTGAGATGTTCCCGGCTGGTGGTGATAAAGCTGGAACTGTCTTCGTCTCTTCGTCCCGAACACTGAACAGCGAATCCCAGAGCTCAAGGAAAAAGGTTTGCAGTCAGGGTCCAGCAGTTTTGGACCGCCCGGCTGGAAGATCTGAGGCTTGGAGACTCACTACACATCTTTTAAATAACTTCTTAAAACTTATCCTTTTTTTTTTTTTTTTTTTATTATTTTATGAATGTTTTATTTTTTATATATTTCCACTATGTGTTTTTATTTTACTGTTTTTATTTTATGGATATGTTTTAATTTTTATTTTTTATTTTTTATTTTTTTTTTTTAAATGTGAAGCACCTAGTAACATTGTTTTAAAAGGTGCTATTTAACTAAAATATATTATTATTACTATGAAGCTGCTTCTAATTAGGGCTTTTAAGGACACTATTTATTGATGTACCGACATAGTGAATCTCTTCCAGACCTAAATTTATTATCATCCTAGTTTTAAAAAAAATGAAAACTGTCCAACATAATAGGATAATGGTCTCTGGAAAGACACCGGAACCAGATCCAAGCGTCCGATGGTGTCATAGTTCTACGGTTATTACATTGTGCAACACACATTTACGTCACAATGATTCGTGAAAGCAAAAAAAACGTCTATTGCCACTTTAACTTTTCCTAATGCAGTTTTATACATTTGCATTGAGTTAAAGTGGAGTTTCAAAATCTCAGAGACTGAGAGAGTAACACCTGGGAACATGACACCAAAATGATATCCGCTTGTTGACCTTGTAGAAACACAAAGCGAGTGGGTAAGAGTCCGAATATTTTAGCTCATGATTAAAAACCGTGAAGAAAACTATGTTCCTTTTATGGTTTTGCTGAAGTAAAACTGCTGCGAGCACACAAATCATAAACAGGAAATCCATTTGTGTAAAGACAACTCCCCAGGGCCTCAGCGAAAGGGCAAAGGGGTTTGACGTATATCAAGAGTTTACATCAGCTTCTGGAATGTATTGCTCGTGTTGTTCACGGCTCAGATGCCGTCTCCCCCCCGAACCTTATCTCGTGTCGCAGGAGGTCGTTTTTCACCTGCCTGACGAACCGTGGGGTAGAGGGGGGGGGGGGGGGGGGGGGGTAGTTTTGTGCACCCTAAAGTCCCGCTCCGCACAGCTCTTCCACTCGCTGCCGCAGCTCTGCTTCCGCAAAACTTCCACATGCGCTGTGGCTTCCTGCTGAGTCAGCATCATTAACTACCTTCTTTCTCATCTTTCTCGTTCTTGCTGCGTTTCATAAGATGGGTCTGTGCCAACTCTGCTGCGAACGCTAAATGACTTGTAATGTAATATAATGTAACACATGTCCGCCTCTGCTTCGCTCTCTCTCTCTGCAGGGAGGAATTGAACAATGTCTATGCTCGTGTGTTTGCGTGACAGAGCGATCCCACGTCACCCCTTTTCACCCTTCATACATTTAGCGGCGAGATAAGGAAAATGTTTTTGGAGCAGATGGTGGACGGCAAATGTGTGCTGAGGAAGTTCGGCCTGCCTGTAGAGGAAGAGATAAAATGCCCACACGCTGCTTTTCTTGCTCTTACTTTATTTATTTTTTATTTCACGTGGACATGACTGTGTTTGACCCCAGATCGTCTCACTTGAAGCTCCTTAACGTAACCATCACTTTTACCTGAGAGAGAACGTCTACTGTGGAAACATTGTCAATCATGTCCATATTGAATAAAAGCCCAGGGAGCAAGAACACCAGCTTGAGGGCATTGTTCCTTTATGTGTAGTACATAATTGTTGAGGCAGCTCTGAAGGAAAGCTGTCATCTACCTTCATCGTGATGCTCCAGCCACATATCTGCAGCTTATTAACACCCATGCGAAGATGCTATCGCCTGGCCCCACCATTCAAAAGCACACTGAGAAAAAGCATGGATTTTTAATTAAGCCTCACTATTTCTGGACCATCCCAGACAGATGCCCGGAGAGTTGAGGATGCTGCCTCTAATTGCCCCTTGATTACTGGACTGCAAGACAAAGGGAGGAGGAGGAGGAAGAGGAGGGAGGGAGGCGACACTTCATTTACTACACAGTCAAGGCGCATTCACGCAGCAGAAAGATTAATCAGCCGCATGTTGTGATTACTTTCATGTCACCCACTGACTCTGCACGCGTGGACAGAGGAGTGGCATTTTTTTAATTTTTTTTTATTGTGGCCCGACCGGCATTCACTAGCTGTGGAGGGGGCTGAGGTGGTCCAGATGCCCCCCTCCCTCCCTCCCTCCCTTTTTTTTTTTTTTTTTTGTTGTATGGGAACAACTCTGCCCTGCCTGATCACTAAGCATGTGAGGTGAAACATCGCACATGTAGGTTTATTCTGCTTTAAAAATGGACGCGCCCTATAACACAAGTACACAGTACGCGCTGATGGCGAGGACATGTGTGAGAACAGCTGAATGCATGAAAACAGAATCACGGCACCTTCCATTCCGCATACCTGTGAAGTGCTGCAGCGTCGTGCCTTGCACCCAAAGGCTCAGCACTTGCTGCACCGACAGATTAACAGAATAATCCCGGTTCGTTGTCATGTTTCTGCCGCCGCTGCTGCCGCCGCCGCCCGGGTTCGCAGCCCTCTTTATCGAATAGCTGTACTTGGCTTTAGACGAAGGCATGGAGGAGACCGGGGTGGCATGGGATGTGTGAGGCGGCTCTCCCCGGCGCGGCTCGCCTCTACCGGTGCCTCTGCTTCGGCTTGACGTCCGTCTCCGCTCCGGGAAGGGAAGGGCCGCTGGCTGGTCGGTTCATCCTCGGTGGTGTCGGTGTGGAGGCCATGATGGGGATGGCAGCGGGAGCGCGGGCAGGCAGACGCACGGTCGGCTCGTCCTACATCGGCTAGCCCGGCTACATAACCCTTAAAGGGCCAGTCACCTACTTTGTGGAGGGAGGGGGGGGGGGGGAGAGAAGGGGGGGGGGGGGGGGGTGACACATCGTGGAACAAAAGAGAGGACAGTGGCGTTTGCGCAGGAAATGTGCGTAGTAACGTACTCACGCCACATTGGATCGATATTAGGCCATTAATCAAATCCGCGTGACCTCCATCAACAGCTGTTGACCCAGCCAAACAGTGCGGTTGCTAAGCGACCGAGAAGAACTCGTTGTGCGTGGCGAGCGACGCGACTCGACCAATCAGAACCGCAGACCACAAATGTATTTATTCATTTATTTATTTCAGATGTTTGTATATTGGTATATGAACATTTCTGAAATGCAATGCAAAGGCTGTCGTTTTTTATTGATTTGTTGTTTTTTTTTTTTTTTTTTTAAATAAAAAAAATAAAATTTTCATCAAAATAAAATGGGTTAAGTGCCAGCTACTACCGGGGCGTTGTCCATGACGACGGAGGGATGCGGGGAGCTCTCCCTGGTGCTGATTGGCTCACCCCAAAACGCCTGATATAATAATAAATAATATAGGATGGATGTGAGCAAGGCACAAAGGGATAAATGCAAAACTTGGAGTAAGATTGGAGTATTATAAGCTGTTGAAATAAATCCAGATTTTTAAGATGAGGTCATCCAGAATCAGTAGATACCAAACCTCAAGACAAACAGTGATTGCATTGCTCAGTCAGTCCCAGAAGAATTAGATGAAGTCTATTTTAAATAGTGTGAAGCTTTCACACTTGTCCGACATCTTTTTCTGACGCGTCTCAGAGAGAAAAGAAAAAAAAAGTTGGATGTGGGAAGCCAGCGAGGGAACCTGGGTATGATGTAGACACTGAATGTTCTGGAACATTTCTCTGAGGAGAGCAGTATTTTAAGAAGTGTCCCAGTTCAGAGGTATGAGGGCGAGGAAACGTCTGACATTTGACATCTTTTGAGTCTGTAGAATTTTCTCTTAATGCAACAGAGTTAGAAAGCGAGTGGGTTTTAATAGACTGCTGGATCACAAGGGAATTCACAAACACTCACGTCTCCTCATAAATGCAGCTATTGTTAATAGAGAGGCAAACAGCATATGTGTAATAGTGCATCAATAATCTGCAGAAAGGTTATTGTTAATAGAAAATACCTGTGAGTCGTTGCTCCTTAATTACACATTCTGTAAACTGTAATGTCAAATTTAAATTGCAAAAATACAGATAAAGGCCATTCTAAACTATTATAAACCACACCAGCGTCATTAATATTCTCTTGAGTGGATACAAAACATGATTTATGAGGAACATAAATCAAAACATCTCAACCACGGGTTGATTGATAATCCCTGGAGTGCAAAAACAAAACAGGAAAATAAATAAAAACAGAGCTGTCTGTTTTTGCAAACTAACCCTTAATATGTGTCTTCTTCTTTATGTGAGCAAAATTGATCGACTTGTAGACTTCATTGCACAACTCAAGTAAGTCTGCTCATTTATTTGTACACGGAAGTTGAATAAAAATACTTAATGCTCGAAAAATGTCTTGAAAACAGCAACAATGGTTGTCAGTGTGTTTAATATAATGTGTGTGAGATTTCTGATAAATGGGCTGAACCATGCAAACCCACTGTTATGCTCCTTTAAGTACAAAACAATCCTGTTTAAATAGTTTTATCCCTAACGTACACAACCAGATTATTTAAACAGTGTACAATATATCTTTTTTAATGTATAACCTGTATACGTGCAGGTGAAGACGCTTGGCAAATACTTCCTGTTTCATCACAACCTTTTTTTTGCGTTCTCTGCCCTGACGGATTGAACGAGAGCGACTAGTCTGAGGAGAGAAAAAGTTAAGACAAGAAGTTAAAGAAAGAGAAACTGCATTTTAAAGCATTGACGGTATATTTTCTGTAATAACTATGAATCATCACAAATCATGCCATGCATATGGATCCCTGCTCACCACCAGGTATACCCTGACACGTACAGTAAGTATCAAACGGCATAAAGAAACAATGCAAAATGGAGGATTATACTGCATCTTATTTTATGTCCTGGCATGGATTGACATGCACTATTCGCTATGACACACAACAAAAGGAGAAACAAATAAAAAGACGTGCTACCTCCCTCTGTACACTGGCAGTTGATCTTTAGGGGGAACCTCCACACAAGTCATTGAAGGCAGTGTTTGGTTTGTAAAGCAAATGTCAACCTTTGTTTTCATGTAAAAGCTCGATTTTTCAAACAGAATCTGGCCAACAAAGCACATTTGTCCACGATGAAATTCTTTCAAAAGCCTTTTTTTACCCCCCCCCCCACTTGACTTTAAAGCAGAACTGTCATCGTTATTTAAACGACCATAGTGTTGAGACCACCGTCTTTTAGAACAGTTTGATCAAAGCGTGGCAACTTCAAATATAAATAACATTCATCAAGCCTGGGAAAAGTCCTGTGTCATGATGGCAAATTAGCTTGTTGCAATCTTTTGTGCAAGAGGACATAAAATCAATGCTTCAGCAAAACCTTTTGAGGGGCGTCAGTCTAAAACAATGGCATCCGATTAATAACAAAAGACATGCCCGTGGTATTGGAAAACCAAATTTTATATCCTGGAGTTGTAGAGCAGGGGTCCCCAACCACCGGGCCGTGGACCAGTACTGGGCCGTGGATCATTTGGTACCGGGCCGCACAGAAAGAATAAAACGTTTTTAATTTTTTAATTTTGTGTTATATAGTTATTGTTAATAACATTTTTATGTATTATATTATATACATTACAATGTAATAATAATATAAATAAAGTGCATAATATAAAATGGAATAATTACATTTACATTATATATGTAATAATTAAATTATATGTTTTACACTTTATGGTGTGTTTTATTATGCCTGCCGGCCCGGTCCGGAAAATAATTGTCTTGCATGAAACCGGTCCGAGGTGCAAAAAGGTTGCAGACCGCTGTTGTAAGACTACAAAAATGAGTAATAAAAAGGGCTAAATCCAACTATTATACACTGATATGTACAAGGCTAATGTGACATAAAATAATAATGTGAGTTTTGTTTTATCGCAAACACTGATTTTGATTTAATTTAATCTTCATTTAAATGTTTGTATATATTGTTGTGTTCTTTTAATTTGAAATAGAGACGCATAGAAATCAATTTCAGAAAACTTCTCTTCATATTAACTGTATTTATTTAATGATGATATTATATATATATATAAATATATATATTTCACCATCCACAGAGCACATTTCAGTAGTTCCTCTGTCTCACAGATCTCTTGTTTACTACATATTTTATACCCGCCCCCTTTCAGGTATAGTCTTCTCCCATTGGTTGGCTGGGGCCAGCTCCTATTGGCCCCTTGTTGGCACTTAGGCCACGCCTCTCAGCGCTTCTCTGCTCCAATCAGATCTTCCGTCACCCTTTTAGGTGGTGTACTCTTCCTCTTCAGTTTACAAATATTGCTTCTTATTTCACAGTAGATTGGCCACGAAGTTACTTAATTCAATAACATCTTTATATCACATATTACATCTAAATAAGGAACAATAAGGCTCATTGTAACAGTTTACATATTGATTATTCTCACAGTATCTTCTGTGTGTGTGTGTAGCGTGAAGGGGCAACAACTTACGTGTCATTGTGCAACCCCACTGTCAAACCCACAATTTGGATCTCTCCCAAGGTGGTTTAGACTCAAAGTCTACAAGACAAAAATGTCCCAAAGTGCATTCAAATGATTAAATACATAGTCGATCCTACAGAGTCATCACCACTCACATTTATCTTATATCTGCAGAATTTGCACATTGCACTATTTGTACAAGGCCGACTGAACTGTATTTGCTTGCCTGTGATTGAACTCTGAGCTCTACCAATGTTTTCACCGCTTCTCACTATCGTCAAATTTACATTGTCGTTTTATATTGAACACATATCTGCAACACAAGCTAAAAATGACCCCATGCAAGTGTCATTCATTCATTTTTGCATGTATACCAAAGGGGGCAAAATGAATTCTCAGTGTATTTTATTAGGGAAGTTGCGATGTGGAGGGTCGGCAGGGTAAAATGAGCCGTGTTGAGGGAGGTGGAGCTACGTGGGTGGGGGAGATGAAGGAGCAGACACATCAATGATCCTGGCAGTGGGATAAAAGAGTCCTTTGACTCTACTGCAGCTTTACTGCATCTTTGAATTGATCACAGTTGTCTCCGTGCATGGATCTAAGAACAAAAGATATATTTACTTTAAGTTTACTGGCAGCTAATAACTCAGATACAAGATGAGAAAAGATTATTTTTTCCTTTATCCCTAAGAGAGTCCAGCTTTATTTATTGAAGGAGGGGATTCTCAGCACATGGAAAACAAAATAATAAACTTATTATCATATCAAACGCAGTGTGTGTCTCGTAGGCTAACGAACCACTGGCTGAATGCTAAAATAAAGGTCAAAACGTAATTAATGATCCTTGCTGATTTAAAATGTCATGGATGTTTTTGAAACATTATCCCGAATGAGAAACTGCTTTGCTTTGATCAGTTCGATGATTCCTTCAGTTGGCCAGTAGGTGGATTCCTTCTCCCATTTTTCTAGCGTCTCCTAGTTTGTAGTTTTCCATAACAGAGCTGGGTTTTCTTTTCCAACAAGCATGTCCATGTTTTGATATCATCAAAAGAAAGAAAAACTAAATGTTAGTGGGTTGGAAGGTGATTCAAATGACAGTGCATGACTTCTTTCAGATTGGCTTCATGACAAAAGGGAATTGGACTCTTGACTCACTGTCATTATCTCCATGTGTGTGTGTCACCAAGCAAAGGCTTCACCACATCTGTCAGTGCATACTTTTGAACTGTCACTCCATGCTTTTGAAAATCTGCAAAGTCCATGTGAAACCCCCTTTTCCCGTGAAGGAGGCCTTGACAAAAGTTTTTGTCTCGAAATGGGGATTTTTTTTTGAGGGGGCAACATGAGACGTCACGGTATCCCGGGTCAGATTCACGTAGGCATTGTGCTCGCCCGCACAGTCCGCCTGAGGTTCTGTACGGACCTGCAGCATTTTGGACCTATTATCTGAAGGTTTTTTTTGATCTCAACTATATATTGAGCCCATTGTGTTCGTCTTGGCCTCGGTGTAACTGAATCTGCAAGGTGAGATATTCATCTATTCATCTGCGGGTGCTGTGGTCTCTCTGTCAGTCAGTCTCTCAGCGTCTTGTCCATGCCCCCTCAGGCAGATGGCCTTGACTCAGGTGAGTCACCGGCAAAGCCCCCTCATCTGGCTCCAACCCCTGTCACGGTGAGGACATTAACTGGAAGCAACCGGCTGTGTGATGACTCAAGGTACTTCCTTACTGTTACACAAAGACATGCAATCGTCTTCCAGCTGTGTCTATTCTGGTATTTCTGCTCTTTCTTCAGATGATCATCTTTCTTTTTCATTCATCGAAATAAATGTGATTAAATCTCTCAAGGGGCAATTTGAGGAAAGCAAGTTTGTGAACACAAAAACACAGAGAAATTATAAAAAATAAAAAAAATACACTGGGGGTTAATAACAGTTGTCGTGTTCGTGTTCTTATAATTTGAAATAGAGACGTGTAGAAATCAATTTTGGAAAACTTCTCTTCAAGTAAACGATATTTATTCGATGATGATGTGATGAGCATTACAAAAGTACGCAGCTGCGCTCCGTCCACAGACCACATTAAAGTAGTTCCTCTGTCTCACAGATCTATTGTCCACAACATGTTTTATATCCGCCACCTTTCAGGTATAGTCTTCTCCCATTGGTTGGCTGGGGCCAGATCCTATTGGCCCCTTGTTGGCGCTTAGGCCACGCCTCTTAGCGCTTCTCTGCTCCAATCAGATCTTCAGTCACCCTTTTAAGAAGTGGTGTACCCTTACGTTTTTACAGTTTACAAATATTGCATATTATTTCAGTCACTTAATTTAGCAACATTTAACACTTCTAAAATGGGAAGAATAATAAGGCACATAGTAGTAGTTTAACATTCATAATACTTCTCAATAAAGACGTAATAAAGGTGCATTGTAACATCTAATATATTGATTTTTATTACACAGTCCATCAAGTTCCATGTGCAGCTGCATTCATCAATGTATACGCAGTAAACCGACCCTCCCTCGTGCTGCGACTGTTAGAAAGTCTTACACCTCTGGATTAAAATTGAACTAACTTCTGTTCGTTTTACACAAAGTAAATCTAAAACTGATTTGTGACATGAATAAAAATAAGCTTGGGAAATAAGCTTATCCGCTTTTTTTCTGAGATTTAAAGATTGACATCACTATGAGAGTACAAGCAGCTTATTACATCCTCAATATACAATTTGCGGCCACCGTAGGTTCTCTACACGCAAATAAATGTAGACGTCAAAATGTTTTCTATAAAAGATGTATTAAATGTCGGCAGTGTCTTGTCTTCTCAAGAAGAGTTTCATTCAAGCAGAAAGTAAAGACTGTGCAGGGATTTTTCTTTTCACTGTGACATCTGTGTTTTCGCTAAACCTCAGTCTGTCATCAAACACAATTCCCAAGTATCTGTAGGTCTGGATGATTTCAACACTTCTCCCATAAAAACAGTTGGAAGACCGTTTAAGTGCAGTTGGTAAAATGATAAATTCTTTTGTATTGGATCACCAGCCCTCAAATATTTGCATTGTGGGTGCATTTAATTGATCTGACCGAGTGAGAAAACACATCAGGGCCGTTTCAAGCGGTTTAGACTGTGCTCCTAACAAAAGTTTAAGAAAAACACCATAACTCTATTGTTTGGTGCAGGTACTCAAATCTAAAGTCAAACAGAGTTCACCAGGGCAGGCGCTCTGATTCCCTTTTGTAGTGAGAACAAGGAGTTCCCAGAGAGAGACTCTCAAGCCGGGTTATTGCAGCTCACCTTTGATGGCTTTCTAAAGGCAGGTGTTCACAATCGCAGTTTAAACAAACGACTGTGTTTGAAGTGGCACGAGTTATACCGAAGGAGGGGATGACGGTTTGATCCCTCTTTGGCCGTACATGAAAATAGCTGAACCTCAGAGACCCAACCAAACGGCTACACCTGCATCTGACAAATCTGCCCGCAGGAAGTCTCCATCTTTTCTTATCCGCCTTTATCTTCCTATAAAAATTCCGAACCTCTTATATAGTTTCCTGCTGCTTTTAGCGCTCATTTCCCTAAACAAAATACCTCCCTTTGGGCATATTTTTGTTTTCAGTTCCTTTTATATCCTGGGAAATTACAACAAAATGACAAATGATTGACAATATTGTTAATTTATTGCAGCCAGTGGTAAAACTCAGGGTTTATGTGATTAGAGGGATCTTGTCTCTTTGAAGGGTTACATCAAAACAAGTGTTGAGTGACCACTGTTGCCGCTGTTCAGCTGTGGGAAACCCGGAGCGAGATCCATCTTACTTCATGCAATGTAATTCCGATGAAAGACAACTTGCTGCCGAGAAATGTTTAGTTCAGGCTCAAGACTCGAGCTGTAAGGATGAGTCACTACGGAGAAGACGAGCTGCTTCATGTTCCTGCACGTGCGTGAATTAGGTCTTTCATTGAGAGAAACTTTACCTCAGGGCACAGATTTTCTATTTTCTGTTATTGTCAACGTCAAAACAGGGAGTTAATCATGACTTGAGCAGTGTTGTTTCCTTCTCTTCATTAATAATGTTTTATTTTGATGAGTTTTTATTGCAGAGGAACAACAACACCACATTGTTGTGATGGCAAAAAGAGGGAAAATGTGGGTTGTAACTTAAAAACAGCTGAAAAACGGAACGTTTGAAATAGGATAACTATGAAATAAGTCATTCATTTAAAGTGAATATTCATTAAAAACAAAGACTAAGTCTACAGACATGCTAGCGTCTCTGTGAAGCTGCACTAGTAGGCTAACTATAACAATGCTAACGTGCTTATATTTAGCAGGTACAATATTTACAATGTGAAGCATCTTAGTTTAGCATGTTAGCATGCTTTTATTTGCTAATTAGCACTAAACACAATGTACAGTTGAGGCAGGGAGGAATGTCATTTTTCGCAGATATTTGGTCATAAACCAAAGTATTGGAACATTTTTTATTTTGATCCGATGTCAACCCCATGATGGCGCCAGAGGAGATCCCTAAAGGCAACAGGACTCATAAATGTTTGTAAAAAAATCTAATGGCAATCAATCGAACAAAACAAACACTGAGATTCTACTGGCACACACGTTGCTCTGTGAGCCTGTTCTTACAGGTACAGTGGTTACTTGTCCACCTCATGGTGGCACTAGAGTTAACTTCATCGCATCACCAAAGTCAGTGGGAATCATCCTCTTAAGACCGTTAATGTCCATACAAAATGTTAGGGCAATTCATCCAACAGATGTTGAGATAGGGAGAAAATCTTGAAAAACTTGTGGAATAATAATATATTAGAAATAAGATGGTAAGTATGTAAAGTATATGTCTCGATGCATGTCAAAGTAAAAAAAAAATCACATGCATAAAAAAATTTAAAATACTACATCATGCTGTTTCTGCCCTGTAAACTGCAGTGTAGCCAGTGTATTCATACTGGGAACTATTCTAACTTAACGCTCCCCTAGAGGCCCATATTCATCCCAGGGTCACTATAACATGTCTGGAGAGGGGGGGGGCGGGGAGGAAAAGGGACGGATGCCAGCAGTGTGTGGGTGATGCAGACAAGCTTAACACCAAACTTTCCAGAAGCCTAAATTTTCCCTGCACGTTTTGAGTCAGCCAAGCAGCCAAAAAACCATCCAGTCCCAACAGACCTATCAGCGTCTGGGATCTGGCCTTACAGATCTTTCTGTGGGAGGGGGAACTCAATGACCTATATAAAACTGTTGTCTAGATTATACTCAGGATATCAGGACACTGGGCTGTTTCCATCACAGTCCAGGTAAACTTTGAAATGCAACGGACTGCGTGGGTTTAACACCAGTGGTACAAATGACCACGAGGCATTTATGGTTTCCGCTGATTAGACGTCTACGGTTTGTGACAAAAAGCTCTTGGAATTTCCAGCAAAGACCTCAAATGAGACAAGAGCCCTTGTGTTTTTGTTGTAGCAGAGAAGATGAGAATGATTTAGGCTACAGAATACATCAGCAGCATCTTTATCACCGGTTCAGAATGGACTCTCTTATCAACTCGATAGACTCAGTGAACACGAGACAAACAAAGGTCGTAAGAGACGTTGTGAGCAGCTGTCTAGACTAGACCTGTTTGTAGATACGTATAGAGAGGAAATAAATATGATGGAAAGTTAAAGAGTGATATGTAGCTAAAATATTCTTCCTGATACATATCGTCCTTGTATTTTCTCATACCTGTATGTTAAATGTATACTGATAAATACATGTTTTTTTTTTTTGTTTATCCTGTATCCAGGTGATTGAAGGTGAATCACTACACAGTATGTTTTGGTAAGACTTTGGCAAGAGACTGTTTTATCTTTTGATCTTGCTCATGTGACAGACGGAGTCACTCATCTCAGAAGTGCCATCTCCACTGATAAGCTAAACTATCCTCACAGAGAGAAAAACCATCACACAGCTTCCTGTCTGCCTTTTACGACGAGAGGAAGAGCGTTTTTCTTTCAGAGTGACTTTGTATGATAGGGTGAGGCTTTCCCAGAATATAATGTGTGACTACCTGCAAATATGTATACTTACCTGCCTTGAATGAGTGATCCTTAAGCAGTGGTGAGACTCAACGTAATTGATGTTCCTTGGAGCTCTAACGTCATCGGTGGATGCCTGGATCCTCCTGAATTATTTCTGTGTCACTATTCCCATAAATCCGCTCCATTCTTTCCCAAAATACTTGGATACAATTAACAACTTTACTTGAACATTTCTTGCCTTTTTTTCTGTAAAATCCAGCTGAACCCCGGTTGAAACATCCCCAGTCACAAAGATTGCTAACCCTTGACCCCCAACAGCTAGTGACCGATTCTAGTTTAGCAACCGTAAATGTAAACTGTGATTTAGATTGCGCTACATTTTTTTATCACCTTTCCAAAACCAAAAACACAAGAGCAAAAGTTGATCTGCTCTAATGCACGCTGTAAACGTTAGCATGCCGAGCTAAAAAAGTAAAGCCCAGTTAACCTAGCGTTTTTTTCCCCAAAGTGCTAAGTGCATGGTATTAGTGCTGCATTCATGTGGTGCCGGAATAATTGGGAAATTAGCTCCAGACTGGGAAAAAGCATGTGCATGCCCCCTGAATTCAGAACAACATCTTGGAAAGTCGACAAATATTTTGGAACACGACCTGCGAAGTTGACGTCATATTACACAAAAACATGGAGGACGAACGTTAATGTTAGGTTGATGGTCAGAAACTTTTAATTAATTCACCTGTTGGTATGAACATGGTAATGGTATTAGGCTGTAACAGTTAGTTGCTGTCCACATAGAGTGACCTAGAATAGTTAGAACATATTTTTAAAGCTATAGTGGTTTCAGGGAATGTATTGGTGCAGAAACAAGTCTGGGACAAAATCACTGATATACAGCTTTAAACTGTTTCAGCGTAGGTCTACGTGGATACTCTATTCTCAGCCGACCCATCACCCAGACAAAACAGACAGGGATTCCATGCTCCCCTAACTAATTATATTATTTTATATATTATATAAAGTTAGAAAAAAACCTGTACTGACTGGAAACTGAAGATGCCAGTACGTCAAAGTTTGTTCGGTTTGTGGAAGTTACTCCATCAACTTCAGGCAAACTTACGTAAGATAGCGCTATAAATAAACTCATTCTGAAATCCTTTCTCTTGTAAATGTAAAGCGTACTGTTTATGAACGCAAACATTAAAGCATTTAATAAAAACCATTGTGTTGCCTGTCAAAGAAAATCGTTTTCTCTGATAAGTGTTTAAATGTTAGAAAAAAATAGTAATTATGTTTATTTAATATATACTATATGTTATTTTATATCTTCTGTAATTACTATTTAGCTTTGCCCTGCAATACACAAACAATGCTGCTCCTTGTTTCCAGGACTTCTCAATGGATCATCAGCTGCGGAGGGAAATGTTAGCGTTAGCTTCAGTCTTTTAGCATTATAGACCTGTTGTGTTTTAGCCAACACGTGCTCATTTAAGACAATTTACTAGCTGTTACTTCCAAAACAAATCAGCTGAAAACTTTAGAAATGCAGATAGAGACACATTTTTTTAAACCAACTCAAAGAACGTTACCATTAGCATTAGCGTAAGTTAGCTAAGTATGGCTGAAGCTGAAAAATGAACAGCTTGTGTCTTGTGTGTGTCGTCAAAGACCCAGAGATCATGACAGTGAGCTTATGCCTCAGGACAAACAAAATCCCTTCCACAGAAACAGAGCAGTTTTACTTTCGGAGACATATGGAAACAGATTTTGTACATTTTAAATGCTTTAATTTCCTTTACAGACCTCTGATCAGGTTCTGTTTCATGCCTGGCCAGTTTAATCAAAAGTGGAGCGTGGGGGTGCAGGTGCAGCGTCTCATTCCAGGTGAGACGAGGATTTTTTCAAGCACGAAAGAGGAAAGCACTCCTATTAATTATTAAAAGACAATTCAAGGCGACAGAAACAACCGGCAAGGTGTGGATGTGGGTAAAGATTTATTGTAGATGTGATAAATTGATGTAAAAATGTGTCAACACATCAGATTAAAGAACGGAGACTAATCCATTACGTTCAAAAACTGCCCATTTGATTCACACAAAAGTTTCACTGATCCTGAGAAAAAGAAACCTGAGATCGAGAGGAGGTAAAAATGCATGAACCACTAATGTTCTTTCTGGCGTAGATGGAGGCCTAAGGGTGTTATGTTTGTTGTTTCTGAGTAAGGTGTCTACTTTTGAGATCAAATTACACCTTTACCTGGATTTTATGAGACTTGAGGGCATATTTAGAGATAATGAAACTTAAAGATCTCACTACAGTAGGCTCCTTTGTTACAAAAAAAACCTTCAATTCACCAGTGTTTTTAAGCCGTGAGAGGCATGTACTAACTGGACAAACAGCCCCCACCACGGTACCTCCGTAAAAGGCTGCTGCACAAGCTTCATTGCACAACACAGCTCACCCCAGAATTGCCCAATACCTGGACAAACAGTTGAGAGAAGAAGTAAGAACACGTTTTGTACATTCAGTCTTCTGTTGTATTTGTCTTGTGGTGCTGAATGAGCGACTGCTGATAGTTAAACATAGTTCTTCTTTTGGGTTTCGTGCGCAGAGAGCTGATGTCATTGGGCGCTGAGCGGTGAAAATTACAGGGCATCACCAATAACACTTGCTAACATGGATACGCTGCAAGGACAAACAATAAACAATGATCCATCGCGGTCTCTTGACACTGAATTTACTTAAATGCCTTTCTTAAAATTCCGAATAAACAAACATTATATTCACAAAGTTGTGTTAAATCAAGATCATTTCAAAGAACCAACTTCTTCCATGTTTCACGGGTTAAGAGGAGACACTATGGGGCAAAAATGTAACTAAGCTAAAAGTAACTAATAGATAACCATGACTTCTCCCCGTCGATTACTTTCATTAAGACAATTACTTTTTGTATGACAAGTTTTCTTAGAAATGTTATGTTTAAAAGTGCAAATGAGGCATTATCTTATTTTTCCCGAACAGAAATCTGAACATTGGATAAAGTTAAAATGATTACTTTTATTTTGTTAACATATAAGAGTCAAATGTTTTTACAGAGGGAATTTGAGATATGTCTTTGTTTCACTCCATAAATCAGAAAATACTGAAAACAGCAAAAAAAAAAAAGAAAACATTTTGTTCAGTCTATGAATGATATATGAACAAAGCCCTCTGTAATAGAATATAGATAAGAATGAAACTGGATAGTTTGGTGTGTGTGTGTTCAGTGCTGCTGTGCTGCAGATTGCTGACTCTGTATGTGTATTTTGGACGTTTTCTGTCCACTTGCCTGAAAGAAGACACGATATAGAAGCAAAACAGAGCAAACTTAAAAGTGACCAGTGCATGAAAAACAATGTTTCTGCCTGTAGTGTCTTTCCAAAAACTAAACACTAACAGTAGTTCGCAAAAAATGCTATTTTTAGTTCTAATGACCCCCAAGTGCTATGAATAGCAGTCTGAGTATTTCATAACACACAGAAAGTGATAAACTGTTGTTGTTGAGTGTTAATAGGGTGACAGAGATATGCGTCAGTTTCCTGAGCTACAACATGGCTTCGGTATTTTTCAACATTCAAACATCTGGATTTAGTTTGGGTCTCATGTTCTCAATTGGTCTTACTCTATTCATAACCACATTTCAGTATCATTAGCTGTTTGCAGAATTGCTTTCTCTGTCTCTATCTGATTTAGTTTGTTTTCCCCTGCAACTTTTTATGCTGCTGTTTTGGCAAAGTCTCCCTTTCCAACCACAATATTTACCTGGTTCAATAAAGGTTGAACAACTATGTGGAATGTGACCAATTTCCCATTTTAAGAATCGTTTCAGACAATAAAAGGGATTAACTGCTTCTTTTACCTCAGTCAGAGCGAGCGCTTTAATCCAGTGTTTGCAAAACATTTGCTATCTTCTGTCCTAAGCTGCATCACACTTCACACACATTCACTGTCAGAGGAAAAAGCATCTTTTTTGAATTCATGTCATATTTAATCAGGGTCCAGATAAAACAGATGCCCCCTTCTCACTTTGTCCTTTATTTGTATGCATGGGGCGGTATACAGCCCAGATTTGGGGGTCATTATGCATCTTGGCTGAGCGACTTGATGGGTCACAGTTCAGCGCTGGAGCTTCAAATGAGGAGGAAGGGGAGGCCTGGCAAAGCATGGCTGCTTCTTCCATCTGCATTACCTGTGTCTCTGGAGGCTGCTCCCTCACTTATTATCAGCAAAGAGCGCACAAAGTACCCACACGGATACCTCAGCCTGAACTTGAGGACGTAATGGGATCACACACAAAGGACAAGGAATACTGGGCTTTTAACCGTCTCCCTTAGAGAGTATTAGAAACCCACAGGGTTTTTGATCGGGTTTGGACATGAGGCAGTGTACCAGGAAACCAAAACGGGGTCGGAAAGTAGTGTTTTTGTGTGGGTGTGTGTGTGAGAATAGAGAAATTCCTCGGCATAACGTGTCCCGCTTCATTATCTGATATGTTTAGCAGAGTTGCCCCCAGAATGCAGAGTATTTTCTTGATCTGGGCTGAGCTAAAGGGGAAGGCATGCGGGCCTGATCCCAGGGTCACCACACTTAAAAGCTGATGTGGACAGCAGCCGAGTCGAGTGAAGAAGACTCTGGTGAGCTGGCCTGCACGGATGTTTACGTGTCTTCTTGTTTGTCCTCGTCTGCGTCAGACAGACCAGCGCGGTGACTCAGGTCCTGAGAGGAAATTAATGTAGCATTTATTTCAAAAAGAAACTAGGCTTATGTGTCCTGTTTTCAAAATGCTGTGCAAAGCCAACGCGCTCGCTGGACTTTGCAGGGAAGTATCGGAAGAAAAACAAACACCTTTGTTGGTTTTCATGGGTTTTGTTGCCAATAAGAACAATGTAGAAGTACGTCAGCCTTTTCCTTAAATATCCTCTTGAGGAAACATTCATTTACATAGAAATATATGCGTAACCAAAGTATGAAAATAAGGAACCTTAAAAGTTGTTGATCATAATTATAAACCTCAGAAGAAAAGGACAAAATAAACAACGTGTGAAGCAAACTCCAAACGTTGGCCATCAATGAAAACAAAGACAAATGCCCACAAAATCTTTGAACCTTGGAGGTTTTACATGGCAACAGCGCCATGTTGAACACAGCCCCAGCACAGTAACTATGTACCCAGATGCCCATAATAACAGGGTTCCCATCGCACATCGCCCCCTCCTTCCCTCCCCTTCAGAGCACCGCCGCGTGGCTCACCAGCCAGGCAGCACATCTTTACTCCATGACACTCCTGAACCCCAAGCCACAGAGCTTCCAGCAGTGAGGCCCCATGGAAAAATTGAACTGGACACCGCGAGGAAGCCCAGCTTTGTGGTCGTGGCAGGGGAATATGATTGGATAAACACACAGCAAAGCCTCAAACCGGTCCACTCGGTGCTCGGTGGTGATGTGACGAGAGGCAGGCAGTGAGGTTTTTATTCAGTAGTGTGGTGGCAGGGTTGGATCTGCAGGGCACATACTGTTCCTGGAAGCATCGCCGGGTCTGCACAGAGCTTCACAGAAGATGGAAAAAGGACATTTATCCATGTAGAGCAGGCCAGGCAGCAGTGACATCCTCAGTCACTGTTTATTAAAAACAGGCCTAATTATCCAGCCCGGTCTGCCTGCCGGAGCTATTTCTGTCTGCAGCGAGCAGGTGACTTGTGTTATAGGAAAACTGGGTCGTGTGTTCGCACGTCATCCACGCTCTTACCCGAACCTGCCCCCGCTTGTTTTTCAATTAAAGGCCAATCATTAGTGCGTTTGTTCCTGTTTGAATCCGTAACCAGCTGACATCATCAATGTGCTGCCCTATGATGCCAGTGTGCACAGAGAGCTACAGGAGGAACAATTACGCTCTATTTAAATCCTCTTTTTAAACGGATATAGATAGGGAACATACGCTGGGTTGCCAGGTTTTTGTTTTTTCAGTTACACCTAGTTACAACTAATACAGAAAAATAAAACAATTAAAAAAAATCCAACTTTCTTGATGGTTAATATTTTCAGCAGTTTGTGTCCAGTCCATAATATTTGAGCACAAGATGGAAACACCTGTGAATATATAACGCAATACAGTTACCTCCAAAACAAATGTGTGAATTGTTCAGCAAAAGTTCACAGTTTAGTAAAAGTCACAAAGATTTATTTCAGCCCTGAGATATGAATTCACTGATCACCGCGTTTCCATTCAAAATCCTTCATTTTTGCCACAATTTCATTGTTTTAAATGCTGGTGTGTGTGTGTGTGTGTGACCCAACGATAAAAACGAAACTTCTACTTTCAGGTTCAAGCTCTGGAGGCAGATGAAAGTCCGGCTGAAGGGTAAACATACTACGTTTCTTTCCATCCGATACCCACCATTAAATAGGATTACAGTCTACGTGACAAAGTTGTTGTTGTGGAAGCAGAAAAACATGACTGTTTGCTTTTGAAGTTAAAATTCAGCATCAGACCTTATCTCATGAAGCAGACAACTTACTGTGGATGTATTTTTTAAAAACTCCTGAAGAGACTATGAATCTACTTAATTTTTCATTTAACTTATTCCCAAACTGTTTATATACAACAATTTGGATGGGAACTCTTGCTTTGTCTCCGTAGTAGTAAAATAAACTCATCGGTCTCCCAAATTATCTGCAGCGCCAAGAAGGAAATGTCTGCTATCTGTTCCTCATCATGTGCTCGCTCACTCTGATGAGCTCATTTGCATGTTATTATCCCGTCGTCTTCCATGGCAGGAAATTGAATTTCAAATGCAAATGGTAGAAATAATTATCACTTGGCTGCACAGCGACGATTCAGCTCCGTTTGCATTGCTAATGGAATTACCGAGAGGGAATTTAATTGTGTATCTCTCTACACATTCTCCCTGTTTCTTTCTTTATCTTTTTTTTTTGTTCTAGTTTTTTTTCGTGTTTCTTTTTCAGAGATGAATTGTTTACCCGAAGAGGAAAGCTCCATTAACTAGTCGTCAATTGAGTGGAGAAAGAAGTGCACGTGCATTTAAGTAAAAGTAGAAATACTGCTCTGTTAACATATAGTGAGTAAAAGTCCTATATTCAAGATTTCACTTTAAGTACAGCAAAATGTACTTAAATTATCAGAGTAAAAGTACTAGATGGTCCCTTTCAGAGAGCGATATTATTATTATTATATGTTATTGAAATACTATTGCTGATGTATATACTGTTGGATAGTTTAATCTGTAGCTCAGCATCATATTTTATAAAATGACTGTATGTTTTGTTTGTATAATCTTAATCTTTAAAGTAATCGAAACAGATAAATGTAGTAAATTAAAAAGTACACTATTTACCTTTAGATTGTAGTGGAGTGGAAGTATAAAGTGGCAGACAAGTGAAATAGTCAATTAAAGTACCTTAAAATGAAAGTAAATGTTACAGTTTAAAGACGTACAGCAGCTCAATGGCTTTGTTCAAATGTCTTTCTGAACTTGTATCTACCAGTAATACTCTAATCGTCATTTTAAAAAGACGTATGAACAGTTTGATGATTACACTAAATGTACAGCTCTGTCCAAAAGTACTTTTTTTTTTTTTTAAATAGAAAAAATGAAGTAAGGCCACATTTATAATGAAAAAACTAAATAAAAACAATTAAGCAATGAAACAGAACACAATCATGTGTGTCACATCGATGTCCTTACAGGTGTTCAGAGGTCCCGTACGTCTCCACTGTTCCTTAAACTACTAATAGAGCCGACATGTGTGTGAGCGACAGAGATGAACCTCCGTGTTTAGACAGGCTTGTCAGGGAGTTTAGCTGTGAAGCTAATAGCTGCTCTTTGCTTTTTCAGGTGGAGCCACAGACAGCCGCTGAGGTCAGACGGAGACGGCGGCTGCTTCCTGTCCGGCCTCTGCACATTATCGATGCGTCTCCTCAAACTCTAAAATTCATTATTTCAAAGCCCTTGTCACACGTTTTCTTCCTTGAGGTGTTTTCTCAAATGTCAGTATTGTTGTTACTTGCTCTTTATGCATGTCTTAAGAACAATTGTGTTGGACATTTTTCACTATTTTCAGAGGCAATTAATTGAGGAACTATAACTTTATCATATTAATAAAAAATGAATATAATCCCCAGTTACAGTTGTTCATAGTTGATTGTTTTTGCTTAGATGTCACTACAGATATCTCCTAACTAAGAATTTACACATTACTAAAGTCTGTAATACATTCAGAGTTCAGAAGGTGCAACCACATTTTGTAAGCTGGAAACCAGCACTAAGGAATAACTTTACACACGCAGTGAGTAATGGATATAAGAGTAGCTGGTGCAACTCAGCCAGTCCAGTTCATGCCAGTGTTTCAAGTGCTTTTTGTTGCATGGACCAGAACAAAGATGGAAAAAAGACATGAGCCTCTCAATAATCATTTTTCATCCGCTGACCGTCCTCCAACACGCTGCTGTTTCCATGCACATCCCTGATGACTACAACCTAGACTCAGTAAATCTCCTCGTGACGTGTTGGCGAGCGTCTTGTCAAATGATGAACTGCTCTCGTGTAATGTCTCCTGGAGTAAGTGGCGGTCTGTGAGTCCTGGACCAAAGGCTGCACGATGAGGTAACTCTTGTCTGCAGTTACTGTAGGGAAGGAACCAAAGAACCACCAGAGAGCTGAGACTGCAACGACCGAAGAAACTTACACTGTGATAAAACTAACAGTAACAGTAACGATTGGTTGTTTTACGTCTCTATGTGGTTGTTTTACATCTCTATGTGGTTGTTTTACGTCTCTATGTGGTTGTTTTACGTTTCTATGTGGTTGTTTTGAGTCTCTTTGTGGTTGTTTTGCATCTCTATGTGGTTGTTTTGAGTCTCTTTGTGGTTGTTTTGCATCTCTATGTGGTTGTTTTGCATGTCTTTGTGGTTGTTTTGCATCTCTATGTGGTTGTTTTGAGTCTCTTTGTGGTTGTTTTGCATCTCTATGTGGTTGTTTTGCATCTCTATGTGGTTGCTTTTGCATCTCTTTGTGGTTTTTTTGTATCTCTTTGTGGTTGTTTTGGGTCTGTTTGTGGTCAGTTTTCGTCTCTTTGTGTTTTTTTGTTTCTCTTTGTAGCTATTTGCATCTATTTGTGATCGTTTTGCGCCTCATGATCCCAATGTGTCTCTTTGTGGTTGTTTTGCATCTCGTGATTGCTTTCTTCCCAGTCTTTATGCTAAGCTAGGCTAATCGGGTTGTGTCTCATCTAGCTCTTGGAAAGAAAGCAAATATTTCACCACAGCTATCCCTCACAGCATTGCAACGTGGCTGATTTGGTGAACGTACTGTGTGCAGTTCTACAGGGTTTGTTGAAGATACGTTTCTCACGCAGTTATCCCTTGTTGCCATATAAAGCAGATAGCGTGCAAAGTGTAGCTTTTTAAGTATGGAGAGAAAACATAAATCAACCTGTTGACATGTTGACCTTTGATTAGAAAAAGCAAAAGAGATACTAAAGCATTAATAAACCGCTCTATCAATCTTTTTTCTCTTGCTTCTGATGTATCACCCTGTTGAACTTCTCAGTGGGAGACACGTGAAAAACTGCAAGAGCTGAAAAAACAAAAACCTCAAGAGTAAACAAACTTCAATTCATTCATCATCAACACGCCGGTGCTGGATTTTACATCTGAGTGACGTTGGAGCAAAGAGTCAGTTGTCTGGTGTCTAGCTTTCAGCCTGGTGCATGTTCACAGGAATTGACTGAAACCTCCAGAGGCACAAAAAGAACAAATGTGCTGGGTTTTCTTTTTTTTTTTTTTAACAGGAGAAGTTCTCCTAAGAAAACACTCAGTGTCCCCCGGCAGCTCTGAGAACACGTTGAACTGTCAGTCTCTCTGCGGATGAATCCCCGGGGATTGTCCGGAAGACGAGAAGAGTGCGAGATATGTGATGAGTGCAAAGGTTAGAGGTCGGGGGTGCCTGCCGGGTTCAGGGCCTTAAACTTAAACTATATACCTGCACTGCTTCGCCGACGCCACACAGTCAGTCATGCGAACTTGCAGACGTTTGCAGGGCAACGCGTAAACATGGGAGATGTCAAGCTGTTTCATTCATGGACAATAAAGTCAGAGGTGTTGAAGGAGAAACCTTTGTTGTGTATATCATGATCAGGAATTATGAGACGTACAAACATGTAGAAAGCCCCCCACCCCTCCTGCACAGCAGTAAGACACCCGCAGACTGAAAGAGACACAAAACAACTGGACTTTGCAGAAGTTTTCTGTTAGTTTGTGGTTGTTTTTGTCTCTTGGTGGTCGTTTAGGGTCTAGTTGCGATTGTTTTGAGTCTCCTTGTGGTCTTCTTGCGCCTGTTTGCATTTGTTTTAGATCTTTTTGCTGGCAATTGTGGATCTTTTTGTATCCGTCTTTCGACTCTTCGTCGTCCATTTGTGGTCATTTCGTCACTTTTTTTTGTCGTTTCTTTGCCTCTTTGTGACGTTTTACATGTCTTTGTGGTCTTTGTGTGTCTCTTCATCATCATTTCGCATCTTTCAGTGGTCCCTTTGTGTCTCTTTGTGGTGGTTTTGGACCTTTATTTGGTCATTTAGCCGTCTCTTTGTTGTCAACCTGCAGCTCTTTCAGTGACACCTTGCTGCTGAAGCCCAAGGGGCCTCCCGGCCACTCGGGCCCCTGAACTTGTGCCCAATAGGCCCATTCAGCAATCCACCCACAGTATGATCATGATACCTAATAGCTATAATGCTCCCTGTGCTTCACAGTTATATCTGTGTGTTGTTCAGTGTAAATGAGTCATGAAGAGATGTCACCTAAACACCCCCTTTTCTCTCTCTCGGCCTCATGACTCAACATCTCATTGAGCTGCATATGTCATGCTCATCCATTGTGTGTCCCCTCCACCGTCCCCGGGGACTTCTTTTAACCAGGTGGAGGAATACCTGATCTCCCTGGTGCTTTAAGTGGTGAACTCTCGAGTTTCACTCTCCGCTGGTGGTGAAGCTCTTTCCCACAGTACGTTCTGTCCTGCATTGGAAACACGACACTCCTCGATCCAGGCTGAAGAGATCGGAGCACGCAGGGCGATCATCTTTCAGCTCCCACGTCTGACGCTGGGTTTACCCGAGAGGGCCGCGCCAGGTTCAGGCTTGTCAGCGCTCGACTGTAGCTGCATCATTAGCTGCTCAGGTAGTTTAATCCATGACCTTCGCTGACCTGGGTTCATCTCACGCTCTTTTGTGAGGCGTAATCTTCATAATTAAAGCGGAGATCCAACAGAAAATGCAGTGAAGATGTATTAATCTCCCCCTGTATTAAATACCAAAATGATCTACAGTAAAACTAGATCACAGCTGACACGGGATTCGTGAAGCTAATATATATAATATACAGTATTATGGTAAATTAATGAAATGTCCTCGATAAAAGGACATTTTATTCTCCGCTCACTTTACGAAAGCTTTCAGCTGCAACTCACAGTCTAACACAGGATGTTAGTTTTCTTACTTATAAGTTTCATAGACATTTTTTTGTAAACCTACTCTTCAAAATAATATATATTAAACTTATATATATGAAATATTCAATATTTGCATCTTTGTTACTTTGTTTTCGGTTCGGTTTCTTTGTTTATTTGTCAGCAGGATGATGGAAAAACTACTTTTCTTTGTCTTTCTTTGTCTTTATATGTTGAATTCCTTTTTATTTATCATGTCAAGCACAGCACCTGCACAATGTAAGGTTTAGGCCTATTGAATATGTGACAAATAAAAACTTGAAACTAAGTTATAACTAATCCATCTCCTCCTTATAGATAACTGTCGTGGCTTGATCCTTTATTCAACAAGAAACATTATTTCTTGAGCACGAGTCCTGGCCAAAATGTCGACATAGTGTTATGTGCTGCTATGCAGAACTTTCTTATGTGGTCATTTGTTTCACGCTGTTATTTGTGGCGCTGAGTGTTAACCAGCACCACAGTCACGCTTCAAGTGTAAGTGTAAATATCTGCTAATTCATTATTCACAGTCTAAATATGTTAAATACGATTGTTTCTTTAATGTATTTGGAGTCAAAATAGATGAATTGCGTGTCTGACACACAGCTGGCCTTCAGCTCAGTCCGGCCGTCACGCTTCAGCAGGTGTTTTTACCATCAGACATCAGAGTCTCAACGCAGAACTCAGCCTCCATCTGCAGGGACGACTCGCTCAACTTTAACTCGGTTGGATGCGCTCCACAGCAAGTGAAGGAAAACCTCAACAGAAATATGTTTCCCCCGCTTGAGAAATGCTCACTTCTCCTGGAAGCAGTGGTGGAAAGTAACTAAGTACATGGACTTTTCAGGTACTTGAACTTTTCAAAAGTATATTAAATGTATGCTACTTCATACTTCCACTCTACAGCATTTCAGGAGGAAATATTGTATTTTCTTCTTTTTTTTTTCTCCGCTACATTTATTTAACATATAGTTTTTATTTACTTTGATATTAGTATTATTTCTACTTAATAAATATGATGCATTGTTGTAGATTAAAGCCCACATACCCTCACAGTGTGTTATATATCTAGTCAGGTTGAAGTTGTGGGATTTACAAAAAGTCATATTGTACTTTTTAAGAATCATAAAGTTGTAAATTGCCCCACAACAAAACGAGAAGAGACCCTGAAAAAGCGAAAACAAATAGTTTTTTACGCTTTTCAGGGTTTCTTATCTCCCACGATATTTAAAAAATGTAAAGTATGTATGCTACAAATTAATATGTTGTGTATATACGATTGTTTTTTGTTTTTTTAATCTTTCGGGACCTTGAAGGCCTCTGAATTTAGCACATAACTCTATAGTGACATCATTTCTCTGAAACTCTGAAAGGGGAAATTTTACAAAGTGAGTACTTTTACTTTTGCTTCTTTACATACGTCCAAAAGTACTTCTTCCACCGCTGCCTGGAAGACAATAATGTTGAGCTAAGAAGATAAAAAAACCTACAGTACTTCCAGGAAAATACTGCAACCAAACCAAACTTCACTTGGATTACGCTCCTTTTAAATATGCCTCAACGTGGTTTGAGTTAATTCAAGTCTCACAACAATAGGACATCTTAAGAAAGCCTGCTCTGGTTATATGAGGGACATTTTGGTTTATATTTGAATGCTTTAGCTTGTGATCATCAGAACTGTGCTGCTAATAAATTAGCCACCTTTTTTATTTCCCACTGCATCAATGCTGACATTGCATGTAGTGGATTTACAACCTCCGCTCTGCAGTTTTTTTCAGCCCTAACGCCCCTCTGGCGTCGCACCAAAAGTCTGGTTCTTGAAATAAAGCAGGAATCTTACGCTTCAGCACAAATTGGGATGTTTTATTTTCCGGTGGAGATGCATACACAGGGTAAGTGTGGGTTTTGTGCGTGTGTGCGTGTGCACTTATGCATACATTCGCAGGTGTTAGCAGCTCCAAACACCAGAGGCCAGACCAGAAACAAGAAAGTGTTAAGGAAGGTGGTTTCTGGAAGTGAATATTTAACACCACCATGCAAGTCAGAGAAAGGTTAAATTGACACTGTCCTTCTTGTGGAGTCTGTTGGTTATTTTAGAGAATAAAAGCCATAAATGAGTCAGCGTCTTTGCACTTCCCGTTCCCTCATCTTGAGGCCAACGGATTTCTTGAATGGGTTTTTGGCCAGAAGCCTTAAATAAGATCTGTGTGAGAGATTTGAATGTTTTGTTCCACTTTTACGTGTCTTAAAAAAGGCAGTCGCTAACAAGTGGCTGGATGTGACAATGGAGGTTGTTATGTTATTACCACGCTGAACTCAGTACAGGTCAACATTTTATTTAGAATTTCTCCAAAGTAATGTCATTCCCATCAGCCTCAGCTGTACTTTGTGTGTAGCGCTAATTAGCTAATGTTAGCATGCTAAAATGAGACAGTAAGATGGTTCATTAAACAATGCAGGATTTCACAATGAAATGCAGTTGTGGCCCCCATCCATGCTTTAGTTCAATTAGAATAGAAAACAAACAATATTAAACTATTAAAAATAGCACTAAAGGAAGAAATAAAAGCAAAACTATCTGGTCATCATACTTCTTGTGCCTAATCATATTTCTTTATCTATTCTATGTTGTTGTAAAGTTTGCTGTATAGTATAGTGTTGAATTAAATTCTTCGTTGTGTTGTATTCAGCAGAAATAAATCAGTAAAGCCACAGAAGTGTAGCTGAACTGGAGCAAAGTCTGATTTTTACAATCAGTTCATCTTGCGGACAAACTGGAAAAAAACACACATTCAATAAGTTTTCATTTAAATCTTGAACCTATCAAAACCTCAGAGGCTTCAATAACCCGGCGGGGCACTGCAACATTATTTCATCCAATAAAAACAATGATACCACACATTCCCACCACCAGGCACAAAGCCATGCCATGGATAACTATTGTACCTCAGAAGCTACAAACTGGTTTCCAACATGAAATTAAGTGCTTCTTGTCCCTGCTGCTGGGAGGGCAGTGGAGTACACGGGAAACACGCTTGTTAATTCACCTCAGAGCGGTTCTATGGGCTTCTTTTACACAGACAAAAGGGGGCGAAAACAAAAAGCAACTGGCTTTTTTTGTTGTGCAGTAAAACCAACCAGTCAATGAAGCACATTCCTCACAGTGTGAACAGTGAGCAGGGCACAGACATAAGAAAGTAGTTAACTGTGACCTTTGCTTCATGTATTTCCTGTGCTTTCGGATTTGAACATCATTTAACACAGAAACACAGCAGTTTCACACCAAAACACATATCAATAGCAGAAATAAATGAAAACTGTCCAGTCCAACTCTCAGGTGTATTTACAT
>CALSBV010012213.1:15096200-15118293 GCA_943590825.1 Bovichtus diacanthus | reverse complement strand
TGCTGCCATGTTGCTACCATGTTGCCATGATGTTGCTGCCATGTTGCCATATGTGTGATGTCTGTAGTGTGTAGATTGTGTTTCATAGACGATCTGGTAACTTGGTGTCAGACAAACATACAAACGTGTGGATCCATATGATGTGAAGTTTGAGGTAAAACATGTAAATCAGTGCTCTCAGCAGGGGAGTGAGTACATGGGTGTATGTGAGTGTAGTGTAGGAAAACTACATTTAAAGTTGACATTGATTGTTGACATTTTTATTAGACAGCAAAATGTGATTTCCGTTAAAGCGTTTCTGAAAACAAGTGTCAGTTTTTTGCTAATCTCCAACTATGAATTGATTTATTTGTGACATTCAGGGTTCGACACAACCGCCTGAACTCCACACAAATCTCTTCTCTTGACCTTCTCCAAAAGGCCAAGGCCAGTTGTGGGTCTGCATGATGATCCTGTGACCAGGACGGTAACAGTCTGGCTGTTGAGTTTACACTAAAACAAGCTTGGAGATGTTTCCTAAGTAACATGCACAGGTGTGAGACGCACCACAGGTAACAGGGAGGGCAGCAGCTCTTCTGTATGTGTGTAACCTTAAAACGGGGCTTAACAGACAGCGGGTTTAACATTACAATCCACTGGCTTAACATTATGTTGCACCATGAAACACTGTTTCGGTCTTTAAATCAGCTGTATGTTGCTTCCAGAAGTATGAAGCCGTCACCCCTCGGCCGGTTTGTTGACAGTGAAAACGTGTTTGTTGACCTCACTTCTCCCCCGGGTGCTCTTAATGCTGTCTGGGATAAAGACTGAGCACCAGGAAAGCCGGGCCACTGACCTCAGCCATCGGCCCCGAGGCTGCAGGGATTTCCCAGTCAGTGTATAAACAATGGCGTGATCCCTTTGAGTTCAAAACACACATATATTATGTCTATAGGCCATGTGTGTCCACGCTGAAAGGATGGGCAACACTGATTCCAATTTCAACATAACTTTGTGGTATTAAAAGTTGGCTTAAAATGGTATTTTCAGCTGTATTTTTCCAATAATTGCACTTTATTTATATGTAGGTTTCCAGTGGTGGCAATATTTACAGACAATTTATTGCTTTTCTCTGTTTCATATCATCGTAAATTGAATATTGTAACATGAAAGAGTAGATTTGGTGATATTTTATATTTTTCCTATTGTTGACAAAATCCATGAAAATATCGAAACCAGTTTTGTTTTTAACCCACAAGTTTTTGACGTCTCTATCCAAAGTAACTACAACGACTATTTCGACAATCAATTACTCGTTTCCATCATTTTTCGAACAAAAGTGTTAAACATTTCCTGATTTCAGTCACTAAATCATGGTGATTGTCTGCTTTTCTTTGTCTTATGTGTTAAAAACAAATGATTATATTTGGGTTTTGTACAAGACAAGAGAAGATTATCATCCAATCAATTGATATTGAAAATAACAGTCGCACACAGCCAGTCATTTTTTGTACGATTGGAAAAAACAATTTCCTCCTACTGAACTCGTCACAATAAACGTGATGATCTTTCTTTTCTTTTTTTTTTCCTTTATCGTCTCGTTTTCATTGTGCCCAAGTTGCATTGTCGTATCACTTCATTATGTTTCACTCTGTTTGCTGTCAATCAACTGCTGCCCACACAAAGAAACTGCCAGAATGTGTGAAGAAAATGTGCGTGTCTTTGTTTTGCTTGAACAAGAAGTTAATTTCAAGCTCGGTTTGACACAAAACAAAAACCGATAAGAAATATGTAAATATATGAAAAAAAAAAAACCTGCTGCAGCCACAGATTGTGAGGACTGTAAACTAAAGGTAGACGGACTTAAATAGTCGATAAGTGAAGAACAAACCTTGACATTTGGCGTCTGATGCTGAGACAGCTCAGTAAAACAAAGCTGCATCTGTTCTTCTGCAGAGACGGATGTGAAAGCAGCAGGGGAGCAGGTATGAATCCCCGCCAGGCCTCCGAGCTCTCGCTCCGCTCTCTCCTCTTAAACCTCTGACCAATATTTCATTGATTTCTGTGACAAGGCAGAGAATAGGTTTCAAAGACTTCGCATCCTCAGAGCTCTAACCTAAATGTAGCGGCGGTGGAAAAGGCTTGAGGTTGTCGTGCCGGTGGGACTCTGCAGTCTGGCTGCGCTTTGCCGTCTGGTTAGGAAGCAGCTGCCATGACCCACTTCTCTGCTGCACGTGAAGCTCTGGATCTGAAATGATGTCTGTTGTGTCTTATCTTTCTGATCTCTCACGGTTTGGACCTAAAAGCGGCTGTACATAAAGGGCAGTTGAGTCTGATCGATGTACTGTACATAAGTACAATTGTGAGGGTGCTTGTATTTCAATTTCATTGCTATACGAGGGCTGCAGGGTTAGGGTGTATTTGTTCCTATATCGGCCTGGTTCCCTTTGATAAAAAGCCAATGGGATTTTTCTATTGGATTTTGGATCATTTCCGAAAACACGCTCTGATACTGACACGTTTGGTTCAGCAAGTTAATCTTCACCACTATTATGATTTTTGAAGCGTAAATGCAATCGCCAGGAGTAAAAAAAAACTAACATAAGAACATAGAACAAAACATAAGAAAATTCTTAACTTATTTTAGGCATCGAACCAAAAACCCATTGACTTCCAGACGAGGGAATGGGAAGGGCAAAAAGTCGGACTCATTTCTGGGTTTCAGGACTCAATCCTGCAGAACTCTGCTTCTACGCTCGATTACTACTACTTTCCGAACCAAACTAAGGTGCTTTAAGCAAGTTGGAAAGTCTGCTCTAATGTATCTATCTTAATTAAAAAAACATTTTCTCGTGTCCTCTCAATAACATTAGTTTACACACACCTTAGTCTTAAGCTCCTGGTGTCTGATTACATCAGTTAACAAGAATTCTTGTAAAAAATGTCTCCAACAGATCCAGTTAACCTCAAAATTCCTGCTTTGTTGTTTTTTTTTGTTGGTGGAAAAGAGAAATCCAACATGTCACGTGACATTTAAAACCAATCACACACAGTTACCCAAGTGTGGGAATAAAGAAATTAAAAGCTGACAGCAGAAGAGGTTTTCTCATGTATTTCATCTCTGTCCTGAACGTCTACCAGATTATAAACAAGTGAATAAAACCTTTGTTTGACTTTACTTAATGCTGTGTGAGGTCTTTATTTTTATCTCATATTTCTGCAAAAAAAAAAAAAGCACCAAAACAGCACTTTGTTTTTCCTCCAAAGGCCCCCCCCCCCCCACAGAACTTCTTTGAGATCCACTTAAACGTTCCTGTGGAGCAACGTAATAAAAGGGCTCGAGTTGCTCTTGTGTTCATTCACCGGAGACGTAGAACGGCAAACAAACTAGGAGAAAGAAAAGCTAACCCTGTTGTTTGGAGTCAACTACATCCTGTACAGTATAATCCCTAAACGGAGGTCTTTTGTTGGGAAGGGTTGAGCTAACTGCAGGGCGTGGTGGTAATACTGTACTCGACAGAGCTGTCAGCATGAAATACAACTCACACAAAAAACCAAGAGAAAGAAGAGAAGGGAGCACCAAGGAGGCTGATAAGAACCAGTCTGGGAGCAGAAGACAAAATAAAATCGAAAAGGCTTTGTAGTTTTTGTCCTGAAAACACCACATGGATTGTAGTTCAGACAAAAAAAAAATAGGCCTGCGGTCGACAAGCTTAAATCATATTCATAGCTCTGAACAGAATCAGGTCATTTCATAATGGGAATGTTTTATCCCAAATGACAGAGGAACCCAGCCTCAGTGTGACAGTGATATACAGTAAACGCCCCTGCAGGCTGAAAACAGGCGAAGGATGGCGGTGATAAGTGAGAGAACGGTTTCAATCAGACTTGTTGTTTTAACAGGACGTGGTCACACATCCAGCTGCAGAATTGCATCATATGAGAGTAGGAAATTCTGCTGATAAACTGTCTATTGTTCCAAAGTGCCAAGCAGACCAACAAAATAAACATAACATGGGTTCGTCCGCCGGCTGGTCCAGACAACAACACTGGCTTCATGGCGTGGATGAAGCAAGGCGGACCAGAACATTAAATGTGGACTTTTTTTGCACATAAAAACATGAGAAAATTGAAACAAAAACAAAAAAAAAAAGTAAATGGTTTGACTATTTACAGTAAATGGTTATGCAGTAAGATTTGGTGAAAAGGGCTGTGCGCTTCGAGCAACATGACCTCATGGGAAGGCGTATGAAACGCACGTCACTTTTAAGAAAAGCGTCATTGTACGGCCCGTTCTCATTCCCAACTTCACTTACGGTCAATTCAAACAAAGCTACTTGGATTAGGTTGAGGAAAAGATCATGGTTTGGGTTGAAAATAAGTATGTTTGCTATGTAAATTATTTTGCCGTTCAGAAGTTGAGTAGTCAACGATGGACTTTTGGTTTTACACGCGGGACACAAACAATGGTCCCCTGGGTGAAAGTCATGTGTTTGTTGAGCCCACCCATCAACTCCTCCTTATGGACTTTTTTTTTTTACCACTATAGGAAAAATGTACAAAGAAAATGATCTCCAAAGCCAAAGTTGATTAAAAACAACGGTCAAAAGGTTCTTTCAGCAAGTCTCCTAAAGCATCCTCCTACTTGGCTTAACTTGTTGAAAGCTGTATTAAAATTAAATAACACTCAGTTTGACCCATCCGTCCACACCGTGCTCCTCCCCACGTGATTGGACGTTACAAATCAGCTGGAGGCCGAGCAGCTGAAGAACAAAACGGTGAATGTGAGGCACGAATGGAGCAGCACTCAGCTAATGCCTGAACTAACAGTAAGCTCCGTTTGTGAAGGGGGTACTCGTCTCCCTGATGCAAAAAGAACAGCAAATACAATCATGCACAATGAAACACATGCAGCAGACAAGACGAAGAAAAGGGGCAAAATAAACGTAAAAAAAAAGGAATTAATTGTGAAAAAAATAACGACATGAGGACTTCAACTACGGAATAAATATTTTCTTCTCGTGAATTTCAAAGCTGTTTTCTTTGACATAGTAAATCATTTTAAAGGTTGTTTAGTGTCTGCAGCTCTTTTGAAGCTGATTGTGCTCGACTGAAAAAAAGACACTGAAGTTTGTCTTGGGAATTCTTAATAAAAGGGAGTTTATTATTAGAAATCTTCTTTATCGCCTGGTACGATCAAATCAAAAGCACATACAGTAAATATGGATTATTGTCTTTTAAATCTAAACATCCAACAGTTCTCCAGAACATAGCGTGCCCTCGCGACTCTTCCTGCTCGCAAACAAACATCCTCGCTTTCAGCGTAACGTGGCCTCCTCGTAGTTTGTGAGTACAACAAGATGAAATGTGGTCTTGATAAGTGGGTGAAGCCGGGATGTTGGGCTCAGTTCAGCAGCAGTAAAGCCTCAGGGGGGCTTCATGCAGGCGGGTTATATCAGGTCAGGATTGGAGATGGATCGCCCGCAGCGGCCGGCAGAGTCGGTATCCTGCCCTGTTTTCATTCCAGACGTCCGTTCGGGGACTAGTGGAATTGGTTTAGCCCCAGGTAGCGGTGGATGAGGAATCCATATTTTCAGCTTAATAGGGAAATAACCTGGCCATCAGTGGTGAAAACCAGACATGCATATGGCTCAGACAAAAGGTTGGCTTTTTGTTCCTTTTCTGTCTTTTTATGCAGCTTTTTCATCACGCAAAACTACAACTTGTATTATATGTCATAGCAGTTGAGCTGAAATGAATATGGGGTAAAAATGCCGACCAAATGGCACACGATTTACATTTCCACACATGTATTTCGTGCACAGCAAAACTGCTTTTCCCAAGATCACGACACATCACATCGCTGACTCAAGTTCCAGTTGTTTCGTCCATGACTTTAGAATATGAAATGATTTACGATTGAGGCCCATTTTTCACCCACATTAAAACTCCAGTGAGCCAGAGGAATACAAATATAAACATCACTTAAAGGTTCCTGCGCCCAGATGAACTTGATAGCAAAAACAAATGGCTGGTTAAGTCAGGCACCGAGCCTTTCTGCACATTCTTTCGCCAAATGGGTTTTTCATCTGCTGCTTTGTCTCTTCGTCTGCATCTGTTGCTTGGAAATCAGAATACAGCATTAATCTGAGGTGGTAACAGTTTCTGGAAATGTTTCTTTCACGTGAGGGTGCATTTGTTCTGTAAACGGAGAGCTTGGAATTTCATAAGGGAAAGAAATCAGAAAAATGTGATTGTGGTTACTTGTTAGGCTATAAAAGCATTTGTTGGTAATTATTAAAAATGCACTTGCACAAAGAACATATAAAAACATGCCTCTGTGTACCACTGTGGAAACTTTTTCTTTTTCAAAGGCAACATTTCTGTCACAAAGCTTCAGCATGTTTCACAATTTGAAACATATTTATACTCGAGCCACAAACGCCAGACACATCCGTAATTAATAAAAATGCCTCCATAAAAAGTCGCAATTGAAACCAGTATGCACTGGAAATAATACTGGATATAAAATATTAATATTATCAACAAAAGAATGTCAAACAAAAGAGAAGCGACAAAACAATATGGGACCAAAAACATAAAAGAGAAGCAACGTTATTTCCAGGCAGACGACCACGCATTCTTAATTTACACTGTTTTTCATGGGCCTCAGCCTAATTATGGGAGCATATGTGCACTTATATACATGTATTGTTTCATATCTTTTCCGACACACAGGCTTTTGCTGATTGCTTTCCTTCTGATTGGCCAGTGCTGATTGTCAGATTTTGTTTCTCATTATTTTGTCACCGCCAAGGAAAACCATGTTTTCTCCAAATTTGGTGATTTTGAATTCTTTCTCATAAACAGAAGGATTCAACTTTCCTACTTCTCATCTTACCTAAACGTTAAAAACCCGCTGGATCCTCTCAGAAAATGCATCGTCAAAAAGCTGAAAATAATACTGACGCTTTGGATATACAGTATATTGTTGTCACAAGAGAGGAAATGAATTGATCTCTTTAGCATCTGAAGAACCTCTTTTAAGTCGTCGCCTTATTTCTAATGACTAATGCGCTGTGTCCGCCATTTTTGTAGCTTCCTATTGGTTGCGTGCCAACGATCTGGCACCTGGTCGCTACGTTTTCATAGAGTTTGATGCCAAGAGAATTACCAAACACAGCAAAATAATAAAATCCAGGAAGAGGCCAGTGTGATACTGACACCACCACACACTTCTAGCATAAGTGATGATTGAGTGTTTTGTACTTTTTATTAATAAATCCTACTCATTCACCTTTAACACACCTGATGTCTTTGCTAGACCTAAAGTCAAAAGCACACACTGTTCCACGTTGTGGCTTTTGTTTTAGTCAATTTAAAAATATGAGAAAGTGAAAAGCAGCGAAAAGGTTAAAAGTATTAATGCAGAGCAGCAGCATTGCTCAACCCTGCAAAAAAAAAACTGCATATATTG
Organism: Bovichtus diacanthus; assembly: GCA_943590825.1. Taxonomy (NCBI): domain Eukaryota; kingdom Metazoa; phylum Chordata; class Actinopteri; order Perciformes; family Bovichtidae; genus Bovichtus; species Bovichtus diacanthus. The sequence continues at coordinate 15,110,837 of CALSBV010012213.1, read as the reverse complement.
AGTCTGAAGGCTGATGTATAACTACTGCATGAGTGGCTGCCTTTATTCAGATTGACTCTGACTGCATGGGGGGACGTGACATTGAGACGAAACCACTCCGGATGGCCGAGAGCAGAAACTGGATCAGACTGCTGACCACAAGTTTGGCTGTGTTTCTGCGTCAGACAGAAAGAGACAGAAAGCAAAAGACTTTCAGGTGATGGTAGACGTATGGGAGGCCCTCAGCTGATTGGCTCTCTAAATATAAAAACTGAGGTTTTTCTCACTGAAACATCAGATTGATTATTGAGGGCTAACAATCGGCGCTTTGTTGTAAACATCTGTTTTGTGTGCTAGATAATGTGCTGGTGGATGTGGACTCGCTCAAAAACAGAAAAGGGGTCAGAAGGAGAACAAGCATGAAAAGCCTTTAGCAACGCGCAGACGCAGGATATAAATTCCCCTTTTCGTCTCTTTTACGTCACCAAGTTAGTCAGCTTGTGTTTTCGAACAAAAACAATGGAAACGTGTGTTTTGCTGAATTAAGTGGATTAAGCTAAATTCAAGTATTTTTTTGACATTTTGTTTTATTTATGCCCTAATCAAACAGCAGACAGTACTGAACTGATAGGAAAGGAGAAGAGAGAAAAGTGGGCAGTGACGTGCAACCAGTGTCCGTGGGCAGCTCGACTTATTACCATCTTTTACTTCAGTAAAAGAATCGATGTGTGTAGAAATAGTAAAGTAAAAATCCTCCTTTCAAAAGTACTCATTATGCAGAATGGGCCGTTTCAGAATAATATATGTTACATTTTTGGATTATAATTATTGACGCATTAATGTCTTCATCACTTTAATGTTGCAGCTTGTAAAGGTGGATTTATTTTACTTTATATATCCTGCTGATGTGTAGCTTGAATATTTACCCCTGGGTATCAATAAAGTATTATCTTAATTTATAGTAATAGATCATAACTTGTGTTTTGATTATATTTTTTATTATTATTCTGAATCTGTAAGGTAACAAAAGTTATCGTATAAATGTGTTGGAGTAAAACGTTAAATATTTACTTCTGAATTGTCGTGGAATAGAAGCATCAAGTAGCAAAAATTGGGAAAAGTACCTCAGAATTGTACGTAAGTACTGTACTTGAGTAAATGTGCTCAGTTGTATTCCACATGGACGTCTGTCGACTCTTAATCCTGCTTTCTGGCAACTTTTTCCCCCCATTTTAGTTGTTTAACAGATACATGTTGTCGTGTGACCTCCAGGGTGTTGCCTGACATGCTTTCTGAGCCTCCAGCTTGTTGACGTAATCTGTTTGTTTCCATTTCACGTTGAACAAACACATCATAGTCAACACCGGAGATGTCCCACCACGTCTCCTCCACCCACGCGCCAACACCAGATCCAGAGGTAAAGCCGAGCGCTCGCTCCAATTCTTCATCCGCAGATCCCGGGCAGAGCTCCTTGTCCTGACAGCGGCAAACCAGAAAGCAATCAGAGCAGTCAGCTCTGTTCTAAACAGCCACAATTACATTTGTAGCGCTCCAGACTTGGTGTTGAGCAATCCAGCCAGCCCAGACTACACCCTGCTATGAGTTCATTAAGAAACTACCCACACTACACCCATTCATCTCAGTCAGCAGGGTATGCAGGAAACCAGAACTCCATTTCCAATGCACCACTAGCCACAGCAGAGGCAACGCGCTCGCAGAAAGACTCCGGCACGGATGGTTTGCATTGTGTCACCGACTTTCCTTCCTGCGTACTCGCGTGTTTGCTCAACCCCTTCTGGTATGATTGTTGCTTTTGTGTGTTGGTTGGATTAAGTTAAGAAAACATTAACGTGCAGGTATGAACACAGCTGCGGTGAACGCGAGAGGTGGCGTCTGAACGAAGCAGGAGGGAGAAAAGGTCAATGTGTACGGTGCAGACAGAAGAGGCTAAAAGTAGGTCAGTCGGTAGAGAGCTCATTGTCTGGCAACAAAAAGGTGAGCGTCAAGACTGGGGGAGTTAAAGGTCAGGAATCCCTCTTAAAATACTGTTGTTGTTTTTGTGCATATTTAAACATGAGTGCACTCTGGAGCACCGTATTTCGAAAGCCGGAGGCATTGGAGGTTTTGTTTGGTGGAGGGGGGGGGGGCTTTGTTGCCTCGTTTAGATGCCTCACTTCCCAGAATTCCCACCCGCATCGCCCCCTGCCCGCAGAGCACAAAAAGGATGGATGGATCCTCTCCATAAATAACCAGCAGAGCAGAGCCAAAAGCACTCTGTTTTTCTCCCCATGCTTTGTTTCAGAGCCCCCGGACAGCTCACTCCAGAGCGTAGATGTCCAAATGTGCTGGATCCATCACACGGACAGATAAATCTTTGGCACACATTCGAATAAAGGGAAAATAAAAGAGGAGGATTTTGTAGATAGAGGAGAAGAAAGGCTAAATACGATCAGATTAGACGGACTTGTCCGCACATGAGATTACAAACATTGAATACGTGTGGATGTAATGTGTCATCGAGGGTTTGTTCTGTGAGTCCAATCTTCTGAAACATCTTGGAATCAGCGATGAAATGGTCCATCAACACAAAATTATTCACCACGTCTTAACAATGAATTCATTGTTTCAGGTAATTTAAAGCAAAGATGTCAAACATTATCTTGTTCCCGCTTCTCCATTGTGAGGATTTGCAGCTTTTGTCGTTTTTTATGTTATTTAAAATTAATATTTGGAGGTTTTACACTGTTGGCTGAAACAAAACAAGAATTTAAATATGTCGCTTTGGGCTTTGGGGACTTGTGTTTGTTATTAAATATGTAAATAGGACATGATGAAATGAGTATTCAATGAATAAATACAAACAAAATACTCTGCTCAGACTAAACCAAGAGCCAAAAACATAACTAGCTCTGCCTCCTTTGTCTTTGTTGACAAGCGGCATTATGACATAAAACAGTCGTTGTGAAATACATTTTGAAATAAAAACCACTGGAATGAAAGAAAAATGATCTGCTATTTTGAAAAGAAGCAGGAAAATAATGAAGTAGTTTTAAAATTGTATTTAAATAACTTGTTTAGTTTGGAACACTTTAGGTTTCCTCGCAGTAATTGTGTTTGCAATTTGTTTTGCTATGTTATGACATTTGTAGGGTTATGTTCCCTCCAATGATTTAACATCTCATTTTTATTTGTTCTTTTCCAGTGTTTTGCTACTTTGAACCACTGCCAAGAGGCTCTGCAGGAGAGCACTACATTTGTGGAAATATATTTGTTGTTGTATCTTTAATCTTCGGGTCGTTCAGTTAGTTTATTGTTTTACTTTCATTGGTTTGGGTTGATTAGTTGGTTATTATCAACCGACTTTGCAGTTGCCTTTCTCTCTATGGAGCGTTTTAGCGCCTTTCAGCTTGTTGTTTTGGTATTTCAACCCACAATTGTACTGATTTAGTTCACTCTCATGGCTCTTAGCAGCATTGTTTACAGCAGCAGGCCAAAAATGACCAAAAGATCCCCAATAATACTGTTTTAAGAAAAAAAAAAAAGCTGAATTAACTAAACAATCCAACGCCTCATATTTTTCATGTGGTTTTAGGTTACTCTCCTTTCTTCTAGATCAACCTGGGGTCATAACAATAGAGTGAATGATTAACCATATAACTGACTGATGAAAATAACAGTTAGTCGCAGCCCCTCTTTAAAAACTCCTCGTCTCATGCTCGGCTTAAAGTGTCTCATTTCACTCCCACAATGCCACAGCTTTAAAGCGCCTTGGGATTAGTGGCCTGATTAAAGCTGCGTGTGCTCACACATCCCTGTAACACATCACATACAGTAAACAAACACACACACACACAATTCCCCAATCAGACAGAGCAGAGGGGGTCAATAGGCTCAGTCTGTCACCTTGCCAACCGCAGCTCTTATCATGCTTCCAGGCAGAGGAGCATCTCGCAGCAGAAGCGTGAGAGTCAACACATTATCGGGCGCCGTCACCCTCAAATCACAGCACCGACTCTAAATCCTACACGTGTGGTTCCCCCAACCTTTACTGTCTGACGTCCGCCGCCGCCCGTTATAGATCAACTCAAGTACCTTCATCCGCAGCAGCCGTAGTGTTCAAAGTGTGTCCATTTCAAATGATTTACAGTTGGACGTTGTTTAATACAACAACATATTAGAGCCATTGTAGGTCCGTTTTATTACGGAGCCGGGGGAGGGGGTCAATATTATATTACATATATTGAATTAAGGAGAAATACAGGTGCAAAAAGTAAAATAAACACCTAAATGTTCTTTCCACTAGTCTGAAAGAAGACATGTTATGATGATATATACAGCATATATATATATATATATATATGCTGTATATATATATATATATATACAGCATATATATATATATATATATATATTCACACCCAGTTTGCCCCCCAAATGTCAGACAGAAGATTTCCCTTGCTGTATCCTGACGACGTATATTCTGCTTTTGTGGATTGAGTGACACATATACAGGCTTATTGTTCAGTGGACTGGATGATTGCGAGCAAGTCCTGAGCCTATACTGTGTCGATATCATATGTAAGACCTCGGTGTTCTCGCATTTTAAAGTGGAAAAAAAAGGTATTTTTCACCTCTCTTGTTTCCACTAATACAGCTCTGCTCTATGCGGGGATCTGTATGTCGTCTGAATTTTAAAACTGCTCTTGACACTGAAGCATTATCCTGCAGGAGCTGGTGACAGGATGATGAACAGTTGGCTGTGCAGCAGAATACAAGAGCAATCCAGAAGCAAATTACTCACAGGGGAAGGTGTGCCCGGGCAATGTACAGAGAATGAACAAGTGAGAGGGATAGAAAAACAGTGAACATTGAACTCTGGAGTTTAAAAGATGGCCTTGACGCCCAGTTAAGAGTAATTCACGTTCTCAGTGAGCGTTGACGTGTGCGGCACAATCTAAGTCTAATTCAGACTTTTATAGCCTTGTTTTTCATGGACTGTGGATCGCTTATATCACTGCTAAGCTGAAGGCCAAATAAAGCAAAGCCTTGAGCCGCGCACAAGAAGCTATTCAGGTCATTGATATACAACTGTGACAATCAGACGTAAATGAAAGCTTTCATGTTCGCGAGGTTGGTCAAACCGGAGCTTTGGAGCGGTTGCTAAAGGCTACAGAGCTCATAGTGCTGCGTCTGTTTCCTCTGATCTGTAGTTGATTCAGCTAATGACGCAGAAGGGAATCAATCCACTGTGATGTCTGAGCGTCAGGGACTGAGGGACCTGCCTTTCTTTGTTGCAAGAGTCAAAATGTAGCTTAACATTTGCATGACATTTTAATGGAAACATGACTACTATATTGACTATTGACTACAATAGTTTGTTTGTTGTTGTTAAAGGAAAAGTAAAACATTTTGGGGAAATATGCTTATTGACTTTCTTTTTCAAGAGTTATATGAGAAGATCGTTATCAAAGTATGGAGCTGGAGCCAGGAAAGGATTCGCCTTAGTTTAGCATGAAGAAAAATTAAAAAACAAAATTGCCGTTTTCCCATTTTTGTTTGTGAAAGGGCAAAACTAAAAGAAATTCAAAAGTGTAAAGCTAATCATCTCCTTCTCTTCTAACCTTTAGAAGTGAATAGGTGTATTTCCCCAAATGTAGAGCTTTTCCCTTTTAGCTTCGTAATCACTATTAAAACGCGATTAAATCATGAAACTTTTGTGTCCTCTGTTATGTTACAGTGCTGCTTTTTACACCAGCTTTCAATATATACTCAGGGAAACACCTACACAAACCAGATATGCATTAATAACTTTCTTAAAAAAGGGGGACTTGATCTGAAAGGGACCTTTTGGACAGTCAGAAACAATAAAAAAAAAACCAAGTCCAAGGGTGATTGAACCCAATTTAAAAGAGACACAAATAGAGAGAGATACCAACACTGGCAGCAGCGCAATGCATCACTAATTAACAATTAACTTTTTTTACCTGCAGTCCACAGTCCACTCTCTCAGTCCTGCCTTAAAAAAAACAACACATTTTTAATAGACGTAAGTCTATTGAGAGATAATGTGTTCGCCTGTGTTGTCCTGGCTAAAAAAACTGCCATCCATACAAAAATGTTTTTAAAGCGGAACATCTGCGGCTTAATTCCATATACCCGATATGTTTCGATCCACTAAAGTGAGGCACGACCACCAGCCTGACTGTGAGGGAGCTGCCGGGGACAATTGAGTGAGAGTCAAGTCTTCTCTGTTAGTGAGGGGAGAGGGAGACCCACTCGACGGAGATCTGCACAGTTTCTTCTGAAATGATAATGACACACGGTATTATCTCAGCTGATTAGATGCACAAACAAGAGACCTCCAGGACTGGAGTAGACTGAATACATCTGTGAGCTGGACAGAAACTGGGTTCCAAGGCACCAAGAAAACCTCTTTTTCTGACTGTCTTCAGTCTGTCGCTGCTTTAAACTGTGAATGAGGTAATAGCCTTATTACATCATGATTGTTTCTGTGGAATTGGCAATCTTTCATTTCTCGGCCGCACCTCTACATCACTCTTCTTTCACAGAACAAGCCAGTAGAGTAAATACCTGACGCAAGTCTGCAGTTTTGTCAGAAGTACTTTATGAGAGGAGGAAAAGCAAACAGTATGAGGGAGGATCAGACTTCTCCCAGTTGCGTAACCACAAACCACTCTTTTCTTTTCTGTCTCAGGTACATGGATGAGAATGCGTCCACTGGGGGTTTTTTCTCCAAATAAAGGGTTGGTTTACCCACAATTTATGAAATATTTTCTCTTTCACTTTAATGGTATATGACCATCAGAGGTTGCTGGTGCTCAGAGCATTGAGAAACCAATGCCAACGTGCAGAGCTAATGCGGGAAGTAGTGTGTCAGTAAGGTGTGGATTTCTGGGTAGTTGTTGTTATGTGGCACCTCGGGCAGGGAATCAGAGCAGGAACCATGTTTTTAATGACGTCAAACAATCTTTTCCTTAATTTAGCCAAATGACGTAACTTTAACCATAGTTACTGTCATAACCAGGACTTAACAATACCATAGTTGTTTGAAAAAACCTTGCAAATTTGATATGAAAATAATGTCATTGAACACAATGGTTTTGCAGAATTGTCCCCGTTACTCTGGATGATCCACAGAACAAGCTGTCAACAGCTTTCTTGAGTAAAACTAACGTGTTCATGTCGAGGTCTGCGGATTATCAGAGTGATGAGATACTTTTTGTGAACAGAGATGTTGCCGCTCAACTGCTGAATCTATTTTTTTCAATCTCCCTCGTATGTGGCGGTGGCAAAAATGTGAGTGATGGATATCTGAAAAACAAATAAAGGCAAAACTATCAGCATGGTGAGGAAATTATTTCATGGTATTGGGGGAGAAATGACCCTTGAAAGCTAAACTTCACCCACAGGATGAACTTGAATGTGTGAAGAAAAACTTTTTTGCGTACGGTGAACGAAGAATCAAAAACAGAGACAACAAGTAAACGTGGCTGTTTTCAACATCAAACTATATCAACACACGTTTACAAAACACAGCTCGTGCAGTTTAATCCAAGTCTCATGCATCCGGTCGAATGCTCATTACTTCCCAAACACATGTATTTTCACTAAAACCTTACTAATTAAAACAATTCTGCATCAACAGTCTCACGCTTGCACAGACGCACTACTCGTACGTGCGAGTCCTGTTTATGTGCAAGTGTTTTATATAGTAAGGTTTTAGTGAAAAGGCATGTCATTCTGTTTTCCGTTTTTGGATTTGTCGTTTACCCTGGAAAAACAAAGTCTTCTTGAAGAATTCAAGGCAACACGGGGGGAGTAACTAATAGGGGGGTGAAGTCTTTAAGGCATAACTTCTCAAAGTTTACGGTACAAATGGCAGAAAAACATCATGGCCCCAACTGTGTGTAAGACATATATTTTCTCACCCTTCTTCTGCTCTTGTGTGTTCTGTGCATTCCTCTCCACTGCTGCCGGGCCACAAGGCTGCACAGGGTCACAGGACACACTGAGGGAGACACTGAGGACGAGTGGGGGGCCCCGCTCGTCCTCGGCAGGCTGTGGAGTTAGGCTAGTGGTCCGTTAAAACTGCCTGAGCTGATTTGCGAGAGTCTGAGGGACAGAGTTTCACAGGCAGCGGTGAGGGGCCTCCTCCGCCCCGGCCGGCAACAGAGGAGCTGTTGTCAAACCAACGCCTCCTGCTTCTATCCATCCACCCAAATAGCAGCAAGGATCCCTGCTTCAGGCAAACAGAGCCCTGTGATCTCCACTTATGGAAGATGTATGGCTGCTCTGCCCTCTGTTAAACCTGGGGTCAGATCTGTGGGGGCGCTTATGTAACCCAAACATCACAGGCACCTGGCGGAGATGAAAGGCAGGCGGCTCATTTTTCACTGCCACTATTACCGGCCATTTCCGTGCTGAAATGCACCATAATACCACTGAAAGACCTCTGGAGGCCTTTTTTGCTCATGTAATACAGTAGGTGTGAGACCACAAATACTGCAGCCGTGGTGGCAGTTGTCATGGCGACCGGGGCTCGCAGCTCAGAGCCAGGATGCCAATACAAATCTCCCCCCGGCCAGTGATTGTTTGACTTCTCCGTGGAGATTCAAAAGGAGGATTTTGGGGGCTGTAACTCAAGCTTGCAAGAGGCTCTCTAAATCTCTCATTTCTACCAACAACCAGCTGATAATGCACGTCGGGCTTGAGTGGAAATCAGCCGAAATGACACGCCACTAGGGATCGAAGACTAATGGACTCATTCAAACCAGCCAAATGTTCTGAAAAGGGGGATAAACAACCGTTTTTTTGGCATATTGCATTCTGTTTTCATCCAAAGTGCTAATATAAACAGTTGGGGAAATTAGTTGTGTTTTTCATAGGAAACAGGTGCTCACAGGCACATAATCACATGCCATACACAGAAAAGAATAGCCCCCTAGTACCCACTTGTGGTGCAGAGAATGGGCTCCAGCTGGTCATGGTGTATATTACACAAACAAGTGTTTTGAGTGCCTTTATAAGAGGCATTCATCTGAGGATATGACTGTTCAGAGGGGGACAATGAGAGGCGATAGGGTCCCTGTGATTGTGATAAATGAGCTGACACAAATTAGAGCATTCGGAAACACATGAGAGGCAACGCTAATTACAGGAGATTTACCCATTTAGAGAAAACAGTCTCTATGACAAACAGACAGAGCCACATCAGGCCTGTGCAGGATGTTAGAAGTTCTGTAGTTCTGTGTTTCATGACATGCAGATCTTGAGTACAATCATGAATACTTTGCAGAGCCGAGCTGTGTGCACTGGAGGTGTTAGGTTGAGACAGAGAGACGAAGGATTTCCTGCCATTAGAGACTGAGTCTACGGAGGTGACATCTCTGTCGTTGCTGTCTTCACTCACATCAGGGTGAGCACTAAAGAAAACCTGTAAATGATGTAAAAATAACCTGCAAAATTATGTAAAAATAACCAGTACTGTTTTCAAGAAAGGATAAGTTAATTATTGAAACACTGTTGGAAAAAGTATTCAGATTTTTAAGTAGCAACACTACAGTGTTAAGATACTCAATAACACGTAAAAGTGAAAGTGCATACATATATAATATATATATAATAGTATACAGTAGTACAATGACAATGTTTTAAAAGGAAATGATGCTAGGAGAAAAAAGATTTCCCCATGTTTACCTGTAGCCTTAATCTTTTCTTCCAAAAAATATTATGACCCAAGAGATAACAATTGTTTTTGTGCCAGCGTTTTTGATCATGTAAACTAAAGTTGCAGTTATTGATGTTTAAAGGTTTCAGGATAGGCTACAGCTCAGCTCTGTTTGTGTATTTATTTATTCATTGAAGAGCAGGATGATGCTGTTGGTGGAGCTGTGTTACTGAGTGTAGTTTTTTTTCTTCTGAAGCAACAGTCATATTTCCATGCAGAAGAAAATGCTATGTACTCACACTTCCTTCACACTCAGGGTTTCACTGTTTCTCAGAAAAACAACCAACACCACAGCAGAGCTAAGAACGTCATATGCAATCAGTGAAATCATGTTAAAATTATACTTTAGCTTACGTTTAAATAGGGCATTATTATTGTGAGGTAAACAATTACATTTTTATAATGTCTAAATACTGTATATGTCCCACATTTATTTTATTTACATTTTTTTATATCTTTACATCATCAATTTCAGTTGGCAAAAATGTTGTTTGACTTTAAATTTGACTAACTTCCAACTCCCTCCATTATACTAAAACCCTTAGTTCAATGTTGTAGTTTACGTAGCCTACTTCTTCTGAGTCATAACTCTGAACACACAGCCATGGTACACTTCTTCTTTTTTGATTTAATGTGACCCACACATGACAAAAGTCCATCACAGCAAAAGTTAATTTAGCTTTCAAGTTCATCCGCTTAAAGATGATGAATAATCATCATACTGCAGAATTTGCCTAAGAATCATCACATTTTTAAAGTTCTATTAATACCAAAGTAACCTAGTGATAGTTTTCTGTACTTCCAATGTGTACAATACAAACAGGAACTGCTAATAGCTCATTCGGCATACTTTTAATGGTGCCAATATAGTAGTTTGAACAAATATCTAGAGAATAATCCCACAAAGACCTAAAACAGAGAAGTGACAAAAATCCATTAATATTAACTTTTTTTCAAATTTCCTTCTCGTTTGTTGCTTGTTTCTCACATAACTGAACCACTGGTGAAATTGAGGGGAAACAAATGTTTTTTAAAGGAATATATCTAGAGAATGATCCCACAAAGTTGTTTATTCTAATAATGAGGTCAGGTTTGTAACGGAGCAGTTCCGCAGTTCGCGCGGAGGGACGGGGGCGGGATTAGAATGTTGCCCCGACCAATCAGCGGCGTCCTAGGGAAACGAGCTGGCCCGACGGAGAGTGCGGTGCAGAGCAGTCTGGTGTTGGAGGAGCAGAAAGAAGCGCTGCGGGATTCAGAGAGAGTGCGAGTGCGTTGTTTCTCCGTCTGTGAAGCTCTGGGTGGCTGGTTAACCACGCAGAAAAACACTTCAGGCCCTGCACTTACTCAGATGTGCGCTCTTTGAATGCGATAAAGCGGATATTTTACTCACTTTTTTTTTTACTGGAGTCACGGAGAAGAGCTGTAAGATGAAATACAAAGTAAGTGAAGCGGCTTAGATTGGATCGGTACTTTCTCTCTCGTGTCTCATAGTGTAAACTGGAAAACATATATATATGTTGTTGTTTTTACTACTAAGCTGGTTTTGTCAGAGGCGTTCACGTGGATGCTATGAATGTGAAACTTTTCCACTTTGATTTTTTTCACGGCGATAATTCTAAGTTCTTTAAATAAGTGCATCCGGGTTTGTTTAAAAAAAAAAAAAAAAAAGGGAAACTGCTGGGAGGATGCTGTCACTTTTTTTTTGTAGATGTTTCTGGTTTATACTTATTGATGCATGTATTTGCGTGTGTGTGTGTGTGTGTGTGTGCGTCTCATTTGAGGCTACAGGATTCAGTGGTTTTGAATGCATCATCTCTGCCTTCAGGCTACATTTATTGCCATCAAAGGGGCGTAAATGGAGTAAAACGCACCCTATGTTGCCACCTAGTTGGTATAATAAGCACATTCAACGTCATTGTTGGCTTGCAGAGTCACATTAACGCCCTTGTTTTGTTGCTGTAGGACTTTGTCTGGTTATTGTTTTATTTTGCTAAGGTTAGTCGAAGGCAATATGGATAAAATCCTCACTGTATTGTGATGTGTTCAATGACCTTAGAACTCGAGTCAACAGTTTTGTTAGAGTTGCAACGAACAGTTATTTGTTTGTTTTTTTAAATGATCTATTACTTTGTTATTTTCTCGATTGATCAATTAATTGTTTGGTCTTTTTTAAAATCTTATCAAATGGCAACACTTGACAATCACTACAGTGTTCCCTGAGATGACCTCAAAGATATATCTGTATATCCAAAGACATAAGAAATCCTCAAAACTGGGAAGCTGGATCCAAGAATTATTTGGCATATCAATTATTTTAATTGTATTGTACATTAAATTGTCAAAATAGCTGCCGGATAGCTTTAACTGTCAATTGACTAATTGGCTAAAATAGGCTGAACTTTGATTAACCAAATAAATCTGACATGCAAATCATTATTTCCCCCCAAAAAACAGTGAATTAAATGGCTAAAACATCATCACATTGATGCAACAGTCCTGTTAGTACAACCTAATACTGGAGGTGTTAAAGGGAAAGCTACCTCACTGGCATGACAAATATCTTCAGGTTGTCTAATTTTACGTAATAAACTTTTTTTTTGTCATATTTTCCACTCCTAGCTAAGATCATTTGACGCTTTCGCTTAAAAAAAAGAGTTATGTCCTCATGAAATCTCCTTCTCTCTCTAAGATTGCTTTTCACTTCAGCACGTAGCCAATCAGAGGCTTTGTTATGTCTGTCACTGTTCGTCTTTGAGCTTGTACTTTGTGATGGACAGCCTGGCGTCGGCTTCACCCGAGGGGCAGGATTGACTGCTGTGGAAAGTTGACATGTCTCAATCTTACTGGACCCCTGCTTTGTGAATGCCTTTGAGCATTTTAACACTATTTGTGAAACACAGGGCATTTAGCACGAGACTTGGTGTCTTAAACTGTTGCATTCAAATGTCCCCCACCCCCTTCAGCCTGTCTCACCATATTAGGGAAGCAAAAACTGTTTGCATGATTCAGAGGTTTTCAAGGGCAGTGGCTGTTTTCTGAAGTGTGAAGTAGCTGTTTTGGCTCAGACTCTTGACGTGACACAGTTTGGATCCCTTTTGTCCAGCGTGTACTGGGCCGGGTGTCACTCTTTAGCAGGGTGTGGTTGTGAGATTGGAGGGTGGTGCACGCTGTGTGTCTGCGTCATGGCCTGAACTGAGTCATTGTCCGGTTAAGTACAGAGTTCACAGAGCCGTAGAGAGCCGGGCCAGTCGAGGGGGATGATGATGGTTTTTAGGCCCGAGGTCAATGAGCGTAACAATGATTTCAGGGGAAGAAAAACAGCTTTGTTCATGATCTCTCTTTTCATCCTGAACAAGAAGATTGATCGGTGGATTTTAACATAAATGTGACCAACAACATCGTAGGACGGAGATCTCTGACGTAGAACTGAGTCTACGCTTCTTTGTTTGCCTCCGGCGAGATAAGTAGAGCGTAGAAATCATGCAGGGTTCTCTTTGCTTATGATAAACATATCTGCATTATGCAACACTGCCAGAGGAAAAGTAGGGTGGCAGGGAGGCAGAGAGAAGAAAGGTGGAGTTTATCGAGTTTCCTCGGGTGAGCCTCTTTTAAATCTGTTAAATAGTGTCAAAGTTAATATGTCCCCTATCAAATCTCAGCCACAATGAATTATTCACAGCTATATTAAGCGCTCGTCTCCGCGTAGAGTGGTATTCAACACAAGCTTAACGAGGTGTCTGGCAGCCCGTCTCGTCCTGAGGTGAGAAACCCCCCCCCACCCCCACCCCCCTTCAGGTTTCCAACTTGTGGTTTTCCAACTCAGGTGTGAAGGGAAGGCTTGTCTTCCATAGGTCACCTAATGCGTATAATCCCCCTGATGGGACCGCACACAAGAGACCTCTCACAGCGTCAGGGAGGCCCAGAGGTTTCTAAAGGAGGAAGAGCACGATGATACCTGAAGTCGTTTTAAAGGAATAGTTCAACATTTTGGGCAATGTACATTCACTCGCTGGTTGGAGAGTTAGATGAGAAGGTTGATACCACTCATGACTGCACAGTTAATGTGGAGCTAGAGTTAGCTTAGCTTAGCATAAAGTCTGGAAATAGGGGGAAACCAAAAAGGTAGCAAACATCTGGCTACCAGCACTTTTAAAGCTAACATGCTATATCTCATTTGTTTGTACAAAAACCTCTGGTATGGACAGACAATCAGACTTTTATTGAAATGGTTTTTCCCTCCAATATGGTGAATAATATCGCTTTTGAAATATCAGTCAAAATAATCGCAATTAGATATTTTTCCCAAAGTATTCAGCCCTACTGTCCGGTAGTATAAGGCTACAGCCAGCCAGTAGCTTAGCATTTAGAGGTTAACTCCCGGTAAAAAACACAATTTGTTGCTTTACTCTTTGGGTTTTGTACAGATTAAAGAAGATATAATTAGCTAATAAGTGAGCTTCAGAGGTGGCCGCTGTAGGTTGTCTCCTTTGGACACAGCCAGTGTGTTTTCTCTTGTTTCCAGTCTTTATGCTAAGCTAACTGTCCCCTGGCTCCAGCTTTATATCATTTACCCTACAGATATACGAGTGGTATAAATGGTAGTGGTGTAGTATAAATCTTCTCCCCTAACTCTCAAACCAGAAAGCAAACTGCCAAAATGTCAAACTATTCCTTTAATACTTTACGACACAACTTTCTGGAGCAAAATAAGTATTTTAAAAAAAATAAAAAACCTCCCCTTACGTTCTCACCCAGAGACTTCCACAACCTTTAAACTCATTCCTTCGCAGCTGACGTAACTGTTGCAGAAATAGCTTCACAACCGCAGTGAGGAGTGATTAGGTGAACCCGCATTCTAGCCTTTGTGTGTGTGTGTGTGTGTGTGTGTGTGTGTGTGTGTGTGTGTGTGT